>NJDC01000156.1:1042346-1083276 GCA_002245475.1 Calephelis virginiensis
GCAATGGTCTGGTCTGGAGGTTAAGGTAGCCGGCAGACTTGCACATTAGGTCTAACACAGCGGCTAAAGTATAGTGAAGCACCTATAACATTTATGCAGTCATTAGGCCACGGTTGTCTTTAGCCATCAGGAAAACCGGTTACTTGTTCGCTGTCTTATGAATATTTTTGTTTCATCATCAGCCGAAGGACGTCCACTGCTGGACATAGGCCTCCCCTAAAGACCGCCACAAGTCACGGTCACCAGCCGCTTGTATCCAGCGACTCGCCGCGACTTTGACCAGATCGTCAGTCCACCGGGTGGGAGGTCGTCCAACACTACTTCCTCCGGTGCGGGGCCGCCATTCGAAAACCTTTCGTCCCCAGCGGTTGTAGTTGCTGGTTATTTTTGTTTATTACTATTAAAATTTAACAAATGCCTATACAATAATAAAATTTACTATCTTTTTCCTATCATACTTCTTTGGCTACATTTTGGGAGTTTACAAAAAAGTCTCGGCCAGTGAAAGTTAAGGCGCCACTTTTTATAGATAGGAAACAAGGTTATATTATTTATTATTATAAACTTCTTATTATTCACTACATAAATTACAAAAAAGCTTAAGACTAAGAAAAGGTAAGCAAAAAAATGCTTCCAGTGTTAAAGGAAAACAATAAATGAAATTAGTAAGCCTGGTATGCAAAACTATGCCCAATACAACTCCTTAATGCATATAAATACAAACCGTAATGCAGACTAAAATATAACTACACAAAAAGAGCTTAAATAATCCGATGGAAATATTCTATTAATTGTATTTTATAAGAAAAAATGTTTCACATTCACAAATTTATCTACGAAGTGGGTTCCATAACCCTAAGGTTTGAACTGAGAAAGAATGCGAAGAAGCAGCAGAACGACTTGTTTCAAGTCGCAACGGAGTACGGACTAGACAAGTAGAAGACAAGGTAAATAGTGAGTATGTAAAAATCAATCCCCAAAGGACTGTAAAGGGAAATAAAAGTTTGTGTGAAAAGCATAAAAGCTATAGATGTGTAGGGTAAACAGCTAGTGATCCATAAACCTAATTACTATTTTGGCGGATGATGGGGTTGTCAGTTCCCGAAATAAATCAACCGAACATTGCTAAGACCGACCCCTAAAATATTATACACCTAGGTAAATAAAAAAGCATCTACACATTACACAAATTAAATCTAATCATAAAGCAAAGTAAGCAAATTAGGTACAGTAGTACTATTTAAATTATGCGCTTCGGCTATATTCGTCAAGCTTCGGAAATCCGAATGTATTTTAAAGATATCTATATAGAGTTGTTATTACACAATATTAATCATTTCGCTTAAATTTAGATTAGGTCAGGCAATTTAAAAATAAAAGTGTAAAATGTAAAAAGTGTAAAAAGTGTAATGCCGAAGCGCATGCTTTAAATAGTACTACTGTATGTACTTTAAATAGTACTACTACTTGTGTTATGGGTGTTAGTTAACGATACTGATACATACAAATAATTAAATAATAAATATGGTGCATCATCAATAATAAATCCTACATCAATTTTACCAGACACTTCTCTAACATTTAAGTCGTTAAAAAGTATCCGGTGTTATAATACATCAAAGAACATGTGTACAAAGTTTCATGATGATTGGTTAATTAGTTTTAACTTAAAAGTGTAACAAATAAACTAACATTCACATTTCTAACATTTGTAGGGATTTAGTCCGACCACACTTTTAGAATATTTAATGGTTACAATTTTTGATTACTTTGATTGAAAAGTAAGGTAAATTTTACGTAAAACTTTAAGTAAACAAAAGTTAAGTTTGATTAAAAATTTGTTATTATTAACCTGGTTATCGTGTTAATATTGATATTTCTCGGCTAAACGAAAGTATGTAGGGAACTATAAAAAAGAAACTGACATTTAGACGCTAATCATTGGATAGCACCATTTGAACCCTACGACGTCGTGTAAGCGCTAAACAAAACGGTAACACCCTTAACCATTTGACCAAACACAACCGTTATCACCTACATTATATAAGGTACCCTGCACTACTTTTTCTTTATTTCTAGTTCACAAGGATTTAGGCAAGGTGTTGAAGTATCCACTATGCACTACTAACATATTTGTCAAAATCTATTGTTTAAACAGTGAAAATGACTAATAAATTGTATTGGGTTTTAATTGCTTCTTTCCTCGTGGCTGTGGCTGCTTTAAGCATTTTTGATGAAGATATGGAAGATGAAAATAGTGTCGATAATTATTCGGAACGCGAAGGAAAAATATGTGAGTTTTAATACTTCAACTGCATTTTTATAGTGAACTAAACTAAACAACTGAAACATATTTTACAAAGACTAGTGATAAACATAAAAATCTTAAAAGGAAAATATTAGTTGCTTGTTACTGATATTTAAACTTTTGTGTAAATTTTGCGAACAATTTGCGATTTTGTAATTATGTTTGTTTTTAAGGAAACTAAATCTAACTTGACGCGAACTTTGCGAATTTTTTGTGAAATATCTAATTTGCTTTAACGTTAAAAGTACTAGCTGTTTTACTTCTCCCTTCATTTGTTAACGTCGACATTTATTATTTAGTAGATTCCATAGGCGGTTTCACATGCGTGTTAAATTGTACACGATTTTTATAAATTGTAGTCTATGTGTTATTCGGATGTATAACCTATATTACTGTATAGTTTCATCTAAATCCATTCATTGGTTTTTGTGTGAAAGATTAACAAACGTCCATCCATCACAGACGTTGGCATTTATATTATGTTTATATTATTCGTAGGTATAATCTCTATCTATTACCTACTCTCAAGTTTCATCTAAATCCGTTCAAAGGTTTTTGTGTAATAGAGTAACACACATTCATCCTTACAAACTTTTGCTTTAAATATGGGCATAGGCCTCGGATAAGCACCTAACTAGACTGTAAAATATATTTTGTCTGTTTAAATTAATGAGTGATGGATATTATAAGATTGCGAAACTTCTGAATTCAACAAAGCGCATTTTTTTGGAATGACTTACTTGTTGCCAACCTCCCGGTTTTTACAACTTCATCGGGCTTCTACTAGCTGTTTGATTACGTTAGCATAGAATACCTATATACCATTTTCATATAAATTTTCATGTCCTATTACAGCTTCATGATAATCGGATCAGCGTTTTAGTATAGATCTAACGTTTTTTTTTCAAAATATAGATATCAATATACAAAACCTATTCATACATTCATGGTCGCCAGCAGTGGATTCACACGCACACCTTCTCGTTTGTTTATTAACTGCTTTGGTGTGTTTGTACGGTTTTATCTTTTAAAAAAATTCTAATTCAAATTTTGTTTATAAATGTTTCATCAAATTCAGTCAAGGAAAATTGTAATTGTCAAAAACCGCACAGACGCAGCAGCGAACGCCAACAAGTTGTTTCATATTTCTATATTGCAATAATAAAAAAAAATGGGAAAAAATAAGGTAAAGACACCGATTTCCGAAGGAGACATTTGTCTCCTTCAGAAATCGGTTTAAGTCTCAACAACTTGTCTAGATTGGTCCCTTTCCATTGTCTATTGGTGTTTGCCATTTTTCACTTTTTCCCTATTTAACGATAAAATGCGATGTACCTACTTAGGGACAGCCTTAAAAATCCGCCTTTTGAAAGCAAACAAAGTCATAAATTCGATCAGCGAAGAATATTTATTAATTCTTTAACTTCTTTATTTATTCTTCATTCTTAAACTATAATAATACAAATAAAAATTAAAAAGTGTCATATAATAATCGACAGGCGCATTTTCATTGGTCGATAAGGCCCGCATTCGGGGTGCGGGAGATTTCTGTAACGCATGCCATAGGGCCCGCAAAGAGTTTATCGTTTTCACTGGTCGTCAGTGCCCGCATACGGGGTGCGGGTGATTTCTATAACGCATGCGATAAGGCCCGCATGCGGGGAGCCATTTTCACTGGTCGTTAGAGCCCGCATTTGAAGTGCGAGAGAATTAGGTACCTACAGTTTGGCAGTGGGTTTATCGATAGATCTCTACGAGTTTTAGCATTTGTGAATCCGAAAACCGTTCAGCGATTTTGCTCCCACGCTGCGTAAATAAACAGCGTTAATAATATAAATAATGCGCGTAGTATTGATGACGTCTAATGAATGACTGAACGGAGGCGAGTCACCGCATGCTTTGTATCGACCGAGTTATCGACTGACTAGTTTCATTGGTCGTTATCCCGAATGCGGATATCACCCGCACACGTTTAATCGACCGAGTTATCGACCAGTGGATTTCATTGGTTGTTAGCGCGCATGCGGGTACTCCCCGCAATCGGACTAACTACCGACTTATCAACCAATGAAAATGCGCCCTAACCTACATGTAATATAGCAAAGAACCATTTCGATCACGTCAGCTTTCAACGAAAAATTACTCTGTAGAATCATAATTTTTGAACGGATGGATCGATTTCGAATTTCTTCTACAGACATAACACACACAGACACATAGACACGTCAAACTTATAACACCTCTCAATTTCGGGTGGGAGTTAAAAAAATCATTTAATACAGACTTGACTCAGAGTATTCTTTGTTTCCAGTATTTCCATTCGTCAGCGTAGTCCGGTTCCTAAATTCAGAATGTTCTAGCACTAACACCATGAATGGTACGTGCTTGGCTCGGCGGGAGTGCAACAATTTGAACGGGACTATCACAGGAGTCTGCGCTGCAAGGAGAGGAAGGTGTTGCATTGGTAGGACATTTTTTCTGGTCATCTATTCGAAAAGTAACGATTTGTCCGCTTATAAACGCTATTTAATAAGTCTTTTCCATAAAACACTATGAAGCAAGGCAAAAAATATATAATCAAATTTACATGGACATAGACTGTACGGCGGTTAGCATACGTCTAGCGTCTGTGGTCTAGCGGTCCGGGTGTTGGACTTGACTGCATGAGGTTCCGGGTGCGAATCCCGGGTCGGCCAACAAAAAAGAAAATGGGATTTTTCCAATTTTCTAATAAAAAAAATGTTGGTCGGGATTGGAAATGTGCCCGGTTGGCGATAGGCTTGCCACCTATCACATTGTGGGACTTAGTGTCTTCGGCTAGTCGTGGGTGCCTTGGTTGTACCTCTGCCTACCTCTTCGGGGATATGGGCGTGAAGATACTTTTAAAAAGCGTGTTTGAGTTCTAAAGAATTTGGCGCTATTACGTAGTATTTATATACTCCAGTTTAGCGCAACTTTCATATAAAAAAAAATAAAAAAATAAGTTTGCTATGTTTTTTATTCGCCCAAATCATATGACACTAGTTGCCTTATATCTGAATGCCTTTAGACTTACTTTCAAATTATACGGGTTATACTTTTTCAAGTAAACTTTATACAAATTCGGGTTTGCTATGTATCTATGGAAGTCCCGCCTCTTATTACGTAGTATTTATATACTCTTTGATATACTCTTTGTTTGGCGCCATCGAGAGAAGGTTGCTGTTTTTAGTAATAAATTGTGTGTAAATGTGAAATAAAATTAGTAAATTATGGTTACATTTTGTTCAGCTACAGTTTACTATTGAAGTATTTACGAAAATAATAGTGCCTCGTGCATTTTCTCGATTCCACTAACTCACTCGATATGTTACCGCTTTAACTAAGACTTTAACATGAGTTATGACAGCTTAAACTTTATTTTGAATAATTTAATCCCAATTTTGCATCCCGCGCATGAACTATATAACTATAAAAAAGTAGGAGCTAAACTCTAACATTTTGTAGTGCTCACCAAATAAGTTAACGCGCGGAAAAAAGTGGAACCATTTTGTTATTCAGTTAAGGGGCCATGTATGCTAAAATACGTCAGCAATATACTGTTTTTTCATACAAAGCAATTATGGATCTTGGCGACAAAAATACACAAGATTAACATTAACATGCTTTATAACACTAGTGTTTCCAAAATACGATTCATTTCACTTTGCTCGATAGAAAAAAATCAAAAAGTTAACCCTTTTTTGAAATCAAAATCCAACTGTCTACTTTAATTATGAAAATATCGACACCAGATTTAACATAAACATAGATAAGTATTATACCTAAAAGATAACTGTTTCAGTTTTTATATATTTTTTTTTCAAATTACTTTTATAGTGTCAAAAATAGTGATTTGGCGCTTAAGACATTTACTTTAGAGCGCAATATTTCATAGTAATCATGGAACAGGGGAGTGCGCTGATTGGCTCTTCTGGCTGACTAAGTATGGGGCCTTAATGTTACTAGATGCACGGTAATTTCCGTAGTAGCATGGTATTTACGTACATTTTGTAACTAATTATAAAACACCAGCTTATTAGAGAAAAGTACGTGAACCCTGACACCGTATGTACAGATTTCTTCAGCATTAATATCTTTGTTATTTTTACAGCTAAATAAAACAGGTTTTACTGTAGCCGTTAAAATTATTTTAATATACATAGATTAAATTGTCACTGAAAAGCCTTATTAATTACTTGTAACACATACCAATTATTGATACTTGATTTTTATAAAACGTGAGGATAAATACATTTCTTTTTATGGCAACGTTAGCAGCACACTCCTTCGCGCTTAGGCTTATCTGTCCTGTGCTATAGAATATAGATTTACTTATAATTTTTCAGTGGCTAGAGGATGCGGTACCATAACCAATGTGAATAACACATACTTCACTAGTCCAGGGTATCCAGCAGCGTTCGCTGGGGGTCAAGCTTGTACTATAATAGTGAACAGGTGCAACAACAATATTTGTCAGGTAAGTAATATTACATATTTGTCATTTCGAGATTAATGGGTTTTTTGGCAATAAAAATCTTTTACTCTCTTTTAGCTCTACTGTCTGAATCTTGAAACAGTCATTATAGTGGCAGGAATAGATAAAGCAGTGGATCCCTACCCGGGCCAATAGCTGCATGGCACCCTTCCACCAATGATCTTGTTAGTGACCAGAAAGACAGACAAGTCAGACAGGAAAGGCAGTGTTTTTATGATATTGGAAGGTAAACACACAAACAGATATCCTGGTGGTAAGAAATTCACGCCGCCTAGACCAAAGATGATAATGGTGCATGGCAAACCAGAGTCTCGGATGTAAAGCCTCGAGCAAGAGTAAAACGGCAAGTACTGATGTTATGGCGGCAGGAATAGGTAAGGCGGTGAATTAAATGATGAAGATGGTCAAATCGCCAGACCATATGGAAAAAAAATCACACGAGTAACGCTTTTAATATTTATTTTTAGCTACGTATTGATTTCCTGGACATGGTATTATCGCAGCCTAACGGTGATGGAGTTTGTAACACAGACTCCATAACAATCACGGGGGGGAACACCATAGTACCCGTACTATGTGGAGACAACACTGGACAAACTTTGTTCGTCGATTTCAATGGAAATGCAGCTATCACTATCACGATCACCGCCACACTGGCTACCACATTTGCGAGGAGATGGAATATTAAGCTTGTTCAGCTTGGATGCGATTGTCCTGGTCTAGGTAACATATTTCAATATTTTTTATAATGTATGAAGGCATTTTACCTTTTGAGTAACGGATATGTAGAGTCCTAAATAAAAAACATACTGGCTACTAGAGTCTCCAGACCAGAGCACTAATAGATATAGGAAGCAGGGCCGGATTTATAACTAAGCTTCGCCCCTGCGAGTTGCCGCCTGAAATCTAAAACCCTTAAACGAGAAATTCTTCCACATAGTTTTCTGAATCTAGGAAACGGTTACAAAGACTTTCACGAAATTTCGTGTGAAAGAGGTTTCTGGGGCGATATCGATCGAGGTTTCGAGAAACGTCATTATAAAAAAAAACGTTCAAAGCTTGTCCATCCAGGTAGTTTTGTAATGTATTGAGATCTGTTACTAAGTACTAATTGATTTAATCTAAGAATGGTGTCAAGAGTCGGCGAAAATAGCGGATTTTTAAGCTATTGCATAGCTTATATCGCGGGTCTTGAGCGTGGAGACTGAAGCCAGAAATCCCGTAACGAAAATAACCTAACACCTCCCACTCGGCCGGCCCACACACCGGCCCAGCGGTGATACTTTTTAGTTTTGCCATCTATCGATGAATAGCAGAACTTTTAATGACTTTTTAATCACGCATGTCTTTTTAGTTCAGCAACTCGCCTCTAGGTGGCATTGGTTGTATCGGCTTTACTGCGCATGCGTAATTCCCCTCTTCATCCCGCAATCTGTTGACTCATGCCTGCCATGCAATAGGTTACGCGGCAGTCTCCGAGTGCCACACGTATTTTTATATTTCATACGTTTCATCCCTACACCTACATGCAATCATATTTACATTGTCAGTCTTTCATCTTTCATTTTTTCCGCAAGTCCGAACCAGCGGAGCATGCCCTTTCTGATTTTAACACCAACACTTTCATTCAATCCCACTCTTTCGCGGATATCCCTATTACAAAAAAGATACTATTTATTTTCAGCTCCAAACGGATGTCTCCAATACTACACTGGGATGACTGGAGTCATCAGGAGTTTCAACTACGGCACTGCAGCAAACACGATGCTAAGTGCATCTTTAGTAACAGGAACAAGACAGATAGCCAACTTGAACTACGGAATATGCATTAGAATGGAGGCTGGTTTTTGTACCATACAATATGCTCAGGTAAATTTCTTTGGATGTATTGATAAGTAAGTAGGTGCCACGAACTTATGGTTAGAGGGATCACGTGCCCGGTAAAGTATAGAAATCAAATAATTTACTTTATTTCGTAAGAAAACAATAAAATATATTTATTTACGGAATATGCGCGTTGAAGTTGTTACAAAATTATTTAAGCTTTCCAACATATTCTACCATATTGTGGTGTGCAAATATTTTAATATTTAATAAAGTAATCATTTCATTATGTATTGTGTACAATGTTGTGTGTATGTTTTAATGTTCATACTAAAAATAGTTTATTACAATTTGAATTATAAATCACAAACAATTTTAAAATGTAAATAAATTTAATCCTGTCTACCGTAAACTACCACCGTTTCCAAACCTAGCCAGTAGGGAGAAGAAACGGCGAAACAATCGCCTCTGTGGTGTAATACGTTGTTGGTGTTGATTGCACGAGGTTCCAGGTTCGATTTCCGGGTCGGAGAACTCAAAATTTGTTTTCCAATTTTAAAGAAATAACTTTGCCGGTGATTGAATAAATGTTAGGATGGGGATAGGTTTGCCACCTATCACGTTGTAGGACTACATAGAAACTTCGGCTAATCATGAGTTCCCTGGTAGTACCTCTGTCTAACTCTTCGGGGATACATAAATTCGGGGATACAGGCGTCAAGATTCTTACTTTTTTATTAAGAGTGGCTTCAAATTTCATGATCTTTTGTTAGAGAAGAAAAACTGGCTTTCCTTCAGGTCCGCAGCTAAAAATCATTTTAATCATGTTACTTTGTTTTTATCTTAAAGGGATTGATTGAGTTTTGGCGCCATCGAGAGAAAAGATGGTCGAAGTTTTTTTATAATTATTGTATTTCGTGTTAATTTTGAGTGAAATTAGTCAATTTTGGTGGCATTTTGTACAATTTTGTTCAGTGAAAGTGCACAAATGAAATAATCATGAAGAAATTAGCGTATCGTATATTTCCTCGTTGCCGCCAAATCTCATTACATGAGCTTGTGTAAAAAGGCCACCGCTTTACCCAAGAGCCTGACATGACTTACTGAAGACTTATGACTGATGACTAATTATAATTGATATAAAATTTGATGCAAATTTCTACTTGACTAATGGCAAAATACTAACGAGATTGCCAAAACCTAAAGAAAGAAAAAAGAAAGAAAAAGGGATTGATTTAAGAGATGTATTGAATACTGTGTAATTATTTGAATCAATATGCTTTTTATGTTAAAGGCCAGCAAACAATCGCAAGGCTGTCGTGATGGTAATAATAATATCTTTGTTTTTTTACTCCACAGACGCCCAACGACATGTTTTCGTTCACTGTGACTGGAGATGTAGAGGGTGCTGATAACACAGTCCTCGGAACGCCAGTCGGTGCGGTTAACGACGGTGGTTGCCTCACAGATTTCGTGGTCATACCTAACCCTGTGGTCGTCGGCACTGGTGTCGCAGTGGGTACTGACCGGTTCTGCGGGTTGGGCTTCGTCAACGTTCAAAGTAAGATTTAAAGTAATAACAGTGATAATTTGGCTGGTACCAGCCTTAAAAAAAGATTAGAAAATGCATATTTTTATTTTTTGAATATTCAATGTGACTTTTTTTATTATATTGGAAGGCAAATAAGTAGACGGATTTCCTGATGGTAATAAATGCAGGCCGTCTAGAGACACCAAAGGTGGTACCATGCACGCACCATGCGTTGCCAAACTGAGGCCAAGATGTTAGGCTTCGAGCAAAAGTAAGTTTACCGGCTACCTTATCCTCCGAACCGGAACATGTAAACGGCAAGCAAGTAAGGTGGTAGGAAGGCAGATGGTCTATTCTGCAAAGGAGCCCAAGACCAACACGAGTTTATATTGCACGAGTACACGAGGTATATTATATACTCGTAACACGGGACTTTATGAGATTCTTTTAAAAATAGCCTGAAAAATGTGTCTTAGAACAGAGATTAATAGCAGGCTATTACAGAGATTAATAGGCTGGATGGAAAACTGACGTACCTTATAGCCATATCGGAACGCTTTTATACCCCAATTTGATTATTGCCAGCCAAATCTAAGCGTCTTTACCAATTAATAATGATTAATGTAATTTCTAGAAAATGTAGTAGTTGTAGTTGAAATGGTATTCAACATTATTACCAGGTGAATTTTCTGATGGTAAAAACACACCTGTAGAAATTAAATTTAGTAACTTTGTGTTGAGACTCTGCCTGTATAATAACTTTTAGCTGGAATAAACTATTAGACGCGGCTTACAGACGCGACGAATATGATATACCTATAACGCGTCTACCTTAGTTACTTTGGGGTTAGATTCAATTTGTGTAACTTGTGAATAACTTTTAGCTGGAATAAACTATTAGACGCGGCTTACAGACGCGACGAATATGATATACTTATAACGCGTCTTCCTTAGTTACTTTGAGGTTAGATTCAATTTGTGTAACTTGTGAATAACTTTTAGCTGGAATAAACTATTAGACGCGGCTTACAGACGCGACGAATATGATATACCTATAACGCGTCTACCTTAGTTACTTTGGGGTTAGATTCAATTTGTGTAACTTGTGAATAACTTTTAGCTGGAATAAACTATTAGACGCGGCTTACAGACGCGACGAATATGATATACCTATAACGCGTCTTCATTAGTTACTTTGAGGTTAGATTCAATTTGTGTAACTTGTGAATAACTTTTAGCTGGAATAAACTATTAGACGCGGCTTACAGACGCGACGAATATGATAGACCTATAATGCGTCTACCGGCTATAGTCCAGGGGTGGGCAAATTTTTTTGACCGCGAGCCAGTAAGTCTTTTAACATTTCGAACAATAACTTTTTTAAGGAGGTTCATATTTTTTCAAAAAGAAACCTTCGGCGGGCCGGATTAAAACCTCTCAAGGGCCGGATCCGGCCCGCGGGTCGTAATTTGCCCACCACTGGGCTATACCCTACCCTCCGGACTCTAACATGACAGTCATTATAGCGGCAAGAATAGGTAACGGGGTGGATATCTACCCGGCAAATTGCTGCACAGCGGTAGGAAGTGGTCTCGTTGGTGATGACCTATATTGTAACCAGTGCTCGCCCCTTACGAACTGCCTGGCAAAGAGTCAGATGGTCTATTCCACTCAGCGGACCCGGACCAACACGGGAAAACGAAACTTGTGACTTTAATATTAATAGACGTCTCTGAGTGCGATTTCCTAACCATTTAAATAAGCCGCGGGAAGAGAGAACTGAAAGTGCACTATTGCAGTATTTATGTTAAATGTTGGGTGTTTATTAACGGCCAATGTTAATAATGTATCTCTAAAGATGGATTTCAAGCAATCCAGATATCCAATATAATATGCTTACTTTGGGGTTAGATTCAATTTGTGTAACTTGTCCAGGGACATTTATTTATGTGACATAATTTTGTTTTTTTTTAGCCGGAGCCAAGCCATTTGTTTTGTACGTGGTCACAGACGGTAATGAAGGTGCTACAGCAGTTACACCCCCGGATGTTGCTAATAGAGGATTCTCTCTCACTTACACACAAATAGCCTGTTAATACTACTGATTTTCTAAAAGATCATCGTGTAAGACTAAACACTAGCCAAAAATTAAAAACCTTAATTTTCCTGTTACAATTTCATACGTTTTAGTATATAAGTAAACTGACTGTTGCATGCGACTTCGAACACGGGTTGAAATTTTCGTGGTTTATGAGGAAAGCGAAAGATTCCCCTCAGTAAAAGATATCGTAATCATTGAACTAGACTATAAGCTACTACTTAACAAAATTTTGTAAAAGTCCATTCAGTAGTTTTGGCTTAACACTGTTCAAACATACAAAAATTATAACTCTCGTTTTGGTTTCTGTATTCTGTATACGATAATTATTGATTTTAAAAAATAATTTATGTACCGATTTAGTTTTATTATATGTACATATGCTGCCAATACCAAACCAGAACTTACAAATGTAAATGATTTCTTGGAAATCAGAAAATAACTGAAAAATCAAGAGCATATAATTCGTGCTCCTATTTATGTCAAGATAGTCAAAATAGTTTAATAAGTCATAAATCATTAATAAAGTTGCGTTGAATGCAGCAAAGGTTTTGTCTGTGTAGCTTGGGATCAACTAGGGCCAGTTCTCTTGACCATGATCTAGCCAATAACTTATTTGCTTTGTTGCTATGAAACACCAAAAGAACAGAAGCAGGGTAGAAGCACAAAACGAAAAATCTTAGTCGATTCAATCTCTAAACGGAGTTCGACAAGGCTGTGTATAATCACCTCTATTGTTCAACGTATACCGCAAGCACATTATGACAGACCTAGCTGGACTGGAAAGCTCGGGTAACCGTTAATAGTTGTTGACGATAAAATTTAACTATTCCAAGAATGCAATTCTAGCAAAGTAGAAATTATTGAACTTTTACACAAATTAAAAATACCCGAAGCAAAAAATTACTATTAACAAATCTACTTAATAATGCTAGATCATTCGGGACGACAGGACTACAGCTAAATAATTTAGATTATTGTAGAAAGTCTTACGTACTTGAGCTCGGTATTACTTCCAGAGATAGATGCGGAGAGGAAATAAAGGGTTTCCCTTTACGGCTAAGAGTGTAATGTCCCTTCTCCCTAATTCATGGGAAACCGAAAGGTCTTGATTCGCACTAAAACAAAGAATTCGCACAATTGTTAATTTTTATTTCCTATACCAGTAAGAGGCATGGACACAAAAAGCCAATTGCGATAATTGACACTTGAAATATCGTGATCGAGTCGCATGCAGACTATTTCATGGATAAAACAACCAACACATCAATTCTCTGAACACCAAATTACTGAAGAACTAAAATCAAGGCTGTCTAATTTACTTCGACAGGGCCTTAATTTTTGGGTCATATTGCGAAGAATCCAGGTAATATGGATAAACTGATGGATCACCTCAAAAGTTGAAGATTATAGACTGCGTATCAATACGTAGAAATTGCGTAGAAATATAAGTACGTAGTTAAAACCAGTACGTAGAAATGCGTTGATAGGACCGGATCCTATTAAGCAAAATTCCTATACTTTAAGAATGGTACGAAAAAGTAGATAAATTAAATCAAGAGTTTTATATCAAAAGAGTCAGCTGAGGCCTCTCAAGCCTACGCTATTGGACCTGTTTTTATAAACGTTTATGTTAATCATTAAAATTTGAAAAGGAGACTTTACTTATAATGTGAAATTCAGATAGATAAACAAAGTAATAATGTTTTCTTTTTGACTTAAATGATAAAATAGTTAATAAATTAAAGGAAAGAAATAAAAAATACACTTTTTCTAAACTTTTATTTTAACACAAATAGTACCTAACATTTTTACAGGTAGATTGAATTATGCGAATTTTACAACGTTTGTACTAATATTACTAAGACAGTTATTAAATTAATAATAACTTATAATAGAAAATACCTAAAACATTTTTTAAACATAATAATGAACTTAATATAGAATTACCACGCACGTTTTCATAAGACCAGCACGCAACGGTAATCGTATTAATAGAATTCAATATACAATAAATAAAATGCATCAATGTCTTATTTAATATAAAACATGATTATAATAATAGTAGTAACTCAAAACAAAAGCGTCCTTATCACGCTTCAATATATTTGGATGCGTGCGAAAAAGACGAAGATAATTTTGATGAGACGTATATAATGTGACGTCACGTCACGACATTCGCACGTGACGCAATCAAACGGTAAAGCGCAATGTACAATGTGTTAAATACATATCAATAACATGTGAAATTGGCAAATGCCGAAACACAAAAATAAATATACTAATTTGACTACTAGTCTTCGGCTAGTCGTTGATGTCCTGGTGGTGCCACTGGCTGCTATTCGGCGATATGGGCATGAAGATACTTTTTTACCAATATCAGCGTCATTTACAATATAAAGAGTTGGCTGACATGAAAACATTATTTTATATATTAGTCTAAATCATTTAAACTGTGAATTGATAGTTTTAATCACTTTATATTTTTTTAACTATAGCTTAATTTCATTTTTATTAAAACTGAAAAAGCATAAAAACTCTTTCTAATTAATTTCCACTATTTTGTTTCGAATATTAGCTATTTGACACTTTTTCAGCAATCAGCACGTATAAGTCAGTCTTTATAAAAAAACTGTTTAAGCATTGAAAATACTTCACTGTAATAACTAAACATGTCACTAAATTATATCTATAGTAACATTGTATAATTCCACTTATTACTTTTAGTGACTTTTTTAAACAACGAATTTGTGTCTGTCATTTAAAATTGAGAACGATTTGATTTGAACCGAATTGTCATCCAACACAAAGCGTGAAAAATTTTCATCTGGTGGAAGATCACATTGGATATACAATTTTTTGAGGTAAACACTAGTACTTTACCTTAAATAAATGTGTATACAATGGAATTCCATCAAGTGCCGACGATAACAAGTATAGATTCGATCACATTGGAGTTTACTTGTAAGATCGAAACACAATTATTTTCTTTGATGAAATGAGGTAAGTTTGTTAATATTTTTTTACTAATTTTCTCCCCGTGTTGATCCGGGCTCCTTTGTAGAATAGACCATCTGCCCTCCTGCCCGGCAGCTCAAAAAAGGCGAGCATAGGCTTACCGTCACTAACACCGTCACTTCTTACTAGGTGGTGGAGTTTCGCAGCGACTCACCCGGATTCATACCACCGCCTTGCCTATTCCTACCGCCATAATGTCAGCGCTTGCCGTTACCGTGTTCCGGTTCGGAGGGTAAGGTAGCCGGTAACCTTATTGTTGCTGAAGGCTTAACATCCCGGCTTCAGGTTGGCAACGCACCATTACCACCTTTGGTGTCTCTAGGCGGCGTGAATTTCTTACCATCAGGAAATCCGTCTGCTTGTTTGCCTTCTAGTTTCATACAATAAAATCATAAATAAATACTAAGTATCACCTACAATACATTAAGAAACTAAATGTCTGATCATTTGCGGTAACGAAATGAGGCTATTGATATGGCATATGGATATATGAATAAAGGTCGGCAATGCATCTGTAATACTGGTGTTGCGGATGTCCGTGGGCGGAGGTGATCACTTTCCATCAGGTGACCCACTTGTTCGTTTGCCTCCTCTTGTAATTGTCTTGCAAAAGGCTAACTCTTACTAGGACGGCTACTCTAAAACCTTACTAGAATCTAAAAACGATGACTGGATTTGTTTCAGTGAGTTCTAAAGCTAAGTGGGTGTCAAATCAATATTATTTGACAGTTTGGAAAACTGTCAAACACAGTCTGTTAAAAATAAAACAAGCCTTTGGACAAAAGACGCAAACTATTATTTTTAACTAGATGTTTACCATACAAATAATCATACATCATAGTTGACTGTTTTTTGAAACAAAAAAGTAGCCTGCATTTGAACTCGGGTGTTTAATGTTATGCGTTTCAAATTTCATCACATACGTTCTCGCGGTCTAGCCCTAACAGACAGACTTACATACATACATACATACATACATACATATCTTCACGCCAAGTCCCTTACGGGGTAGGCAGAGAGTAGCGAGAGCCAGACCTCACGATCCTGACAAACCTGTTTTGCTTCCTTCACATTCATAGCCCTCTTCATACAAACACGCCGGTTTCGGAGACTCTTGACACCACCCTCGGATAATATCCGATTGATCTGATCGTGACAGACTTCGCATTTATAATATTAGTATAGCAGTACAGATTCCAATTACGATATTGATCAACTATTAAATACTGCTCAACAGACCTAGCCCGGTGACGTTGTAAAAGTCTTTAGACGTACACAACATTAGTCATTTCGAAAAAAAATTGCACAATAAAACTGCAAGAAACACAAGTTGATAAAATTACAAAGCTTATTCGCTATGTTTATTACCCAAATATAGTACTAAGAGATACGAATAATATGGTTAAATAAACATTAATAAACATAGCATAAGGTTGGGATGTGATGAAACTATCGCCCGTTGGGAGCGGGTAATTTAGGTTACTGGCTTATTCCATTAAACAGACAGTCGGTAAAGGTCATAAAGTGCTGCAAAGCAAATCGGCCGGATTGGTACCACCACTTTACCTATTCCTATTGCTATAGCATTGGTGATGGTCATAGTCAAGTTCCCGAAGGTCAGTATAACCGGTAGTAGTATACCGTGTACACGTGGTCTAAAATTCCAGCCAAAAGGATGCGACGGATCGTAACATCTTTAGTGTTTAATGGCTGTCTCTTATCATCAGGAGATAGGTCTGCTTACTATTATTACTACTGTTTTTACAACATAAAAAAAACGAACCCAATCTTCGTCGATTCGCTCAAGCCAAATTGAGATATTGGAAAACGTATTTGTATTCGTCAAATTAACATTGCAAATTATCCGTATTTTAGAACAAAACGTTGGTTTCAATTCAGCATTCCATATTTCAAATTCGCCACATTACGCGTACATAGCTCGAAGAACTTTGCCTTTACTATTTTCCACACTGTTTTTCATATCATCGAACCAAATCCCTATCTTAGTGTTTTCTTTTAAATCTTGGAAGGCTTGGCAACCTTCAATACTGCTGAGGACTCCAAAAACAGATATATCAGCCAGGTTTGGCTTCTTGCCACCGAGGAAAGGAGTTCCTTTCGTATCCACTGCCTTCATCCAAACATTTGCAGCATCGTAGAGTGATTGGCGGACGTCGTCGTTTATGTTGTACCTGTAACATTGAATTCATACTTAGTTTTGTCGTTTAGAAGTTTAGTGTTGATGTGATGTCTCGGCTAAAATTTTGCGACGGGCACTCAAATGTCACTCCAAGATTGTAATGACGACACTAAGATTAAAAGTTTTCAATAATCTCCAACATAATCTACACGTAATGTAGCTAAGAACTATCACAATCTTGTCAGCTTTCAAACAGAAAAATCCACATCGAAATCGGCCCATCCCTATAATAAAGGTTATAATGCCACAGACACACACATACACACGCAAAAATTTCAATTTTATAACACCTCTTTTCCGTCGGTGCAATAGCACGGGCTAGGAAAAGTGGCCAGTTGGCCTATCACATTGTGGGACCGAGTAGTACCTTGGGCTAAACATGGTTGTCTTGCTTGTACCTCTGTCTACTTCCTCGGGGATACAACCATGAAAACACTTTTTTATAATTGTAGTAGATATCCATTACTTAGTTCTCCCGTGGGAATACCGAGACAAAATAGACAAGAAGATCAGATTACAGATGGTTACGAATTTGTCAATGGTATACGCATGTCTCTTACCAGACGTGTTAGATTGCTGTGTTACCCAATAAAAAAATTCACCAGACCAAGTAGAAAGATTAGTCTGACTCCAAAGTGAGCAAATTATTCATTGTTTTATTGTTCAGGGACCATTCAAAATGTTACACAAATATAGAAGTTTACTATCTTTGTAAAGCAAAAAAGCAGACAAATTTTGAACAAAGTTAATAGTGTATTGCCAACACAAATGCAGGGAATTAAGCCTCTTGCAAAGTTTACAAGATACTCTTCCCTTCACTCTCGTAACTTAAGGCTCCTTGAAACAGTGTGTCGGCGACAGCTCGTAGCCCTGATCGCCGCCGGTTACCAACCGGATTAGGTTAGGGTTAGGATGCCACTGTCTCTTGTCAATGAAGGTTCTTAGACAGAGAAAAGTACACGCGAAAAATCTATACTAACAAGTAATCAAAATTGATGTGTCTGATAGTAATATTAAAATAAACGCTTTTTACTACATGTATATGTATGGTACACACACCAAATTAATATTTTTGACAATTTTTCTATCTGTTCCGGCTAATCTCTGAAACAATGCTGGACCGATGCTGACAGAAATTTCACTGGCAGATATCTGATGTAATGAGGAGTAACATAGGCTACTTTTACTAAAGAAATTTGCAACGGAGTAAGGAGTAGAAGATATTTTTACTTTTTGATTAAACATTAGGTACCCAATGCTTCACCAATCCTTTTAAACACTTTTCACCACTTATCTGCCAGAACCACCGCAGCAATCAGAATATAAAGCCTATGTTCAAATTCTTGTGTTCAACTAACTCCATGGGAAATATCATGACAAAGGTTAATCAAATTTTCCATGGGTTTCATTTTTCCAAAAAGAAAAAAATAATTTGACTCTCTGTTTTTGTATTAGTTTATATGTCAGTAATGCGATTACTCATTTAATATGGAACATATTTAGATGGTTCTTTTTTTCTAAATTACACATACACATGTCCCATACACATTTTATCAAGAGCCGACAAATGGTTTTTGAGTTATACTTAACAATGCATATTTATTCATGTACCTTGATGACATAGAAAGAGACATTGGTTTATTACAATTAAAAGTTCATTAAGAGGTATGCGGATTACCATGTTCCAAATGGCACGACACTCCACATTCACTACCCTTTTCATACAAATACAACGGTTTCGGAAACTCTTGGCATCGTACGATTTGATTGAGAATAGTCAACCTGTTTCTCCCCATATACCTACATCCTTCTACATTCTCATTGTGCATCTGCTGTCAATTTTTCACCTGCCATTCTTCCTAAATTATCGAACCAAAGGAGCATGCCCTGTCTCATTTTAAGACCAGCAATTTCTGTCAATCCCACTCTTTCTCTAATCTCTCTGTCAAGAATACAGTCAGCGAGCGTCACTCTACAGATTCTCCTTAGAGCTCTCATTTCGACTGCATTTATACTACTCCCATGCTTTTTCTGACATTCCCAACTCTTGCTTCGGCACAAAAACGTTGGCATAAGCATTACCTGTTCTTAAGACGCTTGGATATAATCCACATAGCAGCGGCACCGACATACACCATCAGAGCGCATTCCCAAGCGGGGAATGATTGCCGCCACCCGCCAACTTCCTCGAACCATTTGAATGTCTCTAAAGCTTCACTCGTTGTTCTATACACATTGGGCGACAATGTATGTACCAGAACACTATCGGCCCATTGTCTCCATTGGCGTTCCTCTCTACAACAATTTATGTCGAACAGTTAAATAAATATCTCTGGACAAATTACACAAATTGGGGTTCCAAAGTAAGCAAATTATACACGACTGTTACAGGTGTAAGTCAACAATATGGATACATTGAAAGACTTAGATAGATACCAGTATAAATTTACCCAGACCTGAAAATACAGATCTATATTTATCACACAAAACCTGACCCTTCGAGCCTCGTGGTTGGCCAGTGGAGTTAGGTATGTGTGCTAATCCCTTGACCAACAAGACAGTCCAATATATAGAAATACATAAGTGAAAGTATGTTCAAGCCCATATCCCCAAAGAGATAGGCAGAGGCACAACCAGGACACCCATGACTAGCCAAAGAAACAGACATTTAGAGGACAGTTTCTGGGACTGGATAACCTGGTCTGGCTCACTGTTAACAACCGCACCTAGTTTTACCGTGTACACTTTGCAATATTTTAAATATCATTATACCTACCAGTAATACACCTAATTCAGAATGACAAAACAGGAAATTTTAACATTAACTGTACAAACTGATGAAAACATATTTTTAATATTTGTCATTAAACATTTACACACCACAATGCGGTAGAATATGTTGGTATGCTTAAATATCTTTATAACAACTTTTTAACACACAAATTCTATAAATAAAACAATTTCATTTTTTATTTAATTTCTACAACCTTATTGTATAATTATTAGTTTAATACACAAATGTGCAACCAATCATTAATTGAGATAGTCAATACAATATTTTTACAAAAAAGAAGGGCAAGCAATAACCAGCACTATATTTTATGGTTGTGGTAATACAATTCATGTTTCAAATCTTTTGGGGAACACCCAAAAGAATCTAAAAATCTTCCTTTAAAAAGAACATAACAAAACAATATTTTTCTGAGGATATGTTTGAGGATACGCAGATATAAGTGTGGTGAGGAAGGAACAGTAGATCATGTATTTTTCAACTGCTCAAAACACTCTGTGTTGTTATATGATATCCTTCCTGATATTATTCCCAAACCAATAAATATTAAATAACTTTTAACCTTTTTTAACTCTAATATATTAAATCTTTTGTGTAAGTATATAAGTAAATATCATATCAAACTATAATATGTAATTTATCTAGGTGTGGTGGAGGTCTTATGTTATTTTATCTGTTTTAGGTCACTCAACAATTGCAAAATTGAAACAAAGAAACTCAATCCTATGTGAAAATCTTTAACCACACTTGAAATTAGCAAAGTCGGTTGCTTAGAGGCGACTGGAAGCCACTCAGAGATAGAATAGAATGTTTCATTTCAATTTCAATTGTGAAACCAATTGTAGTGTGTTTCTGTAATGATATGACTAACAGGACATCATTCAAAAATGTCACTACTTTATGTTTGGACAATTTACTCTCAATTGACCATTCTGCATTGTATCTAACATCAGTCTTGGACCGACTGTTGTTACATACTATGTTTAAGTAGAAAAAGTAAAATAACACTTACACTTCAGCATTTCTCTCTTTCTCATCTGGCATGACAGCATTATGCATGATAAAGTATTTATTTGTAATCTCCGTGACAGTTTTTCCTTCATCATTGAGAAACCGTGTAGTTGGATAAAACTTAACAACATCTTGCAGTTGGTAGGATTTATCTCGCAAGTATGTTTCTAGCACTGAAATAATTGCAGTACTATCGAGAAGTTGCTGAAAAGTTATAATTTCAATTTGATTAATAATCTACAGTTTCGTAACAGATCATTAATTTCATTAAGGCACTAGGTACTGTACTAGGTAAGTTATACTACGTGATTACAAACTTTGAGTAGTTTGTGAGCTCACAATTTTAAATTACTACAAAATTGAACTTTTTTAAGTAGTTGGAATAAAATAGATAGCAGGAAGTGCATACTCAAGAATTTAAACAGCTTTATCCAGATCATTTCAAATCTTACAGAAATATTAATAGAAAATGTTTGGGATATGTTCCTTTAGATTAAGGAATTTGATGAGTTTATCAATATCAAAAATTCCATCCACGCATTTGCATGCTCAATGGTGTTTTTCCAAACTTGACTAGGTTAGGTTATATGATAGAATTATAAATAACTAGCTACTTTATCAGAATAGAATTGTTACGATTTTCATATAAACTTTAATTCCCTATTCTAGTCTCTTATATTGATTTTCGAGAAAAATCTTCTATGTTTAAACTCAAGATCTTTAGCTATATGAATGAATAACAAATTTCATCAAAATCATTTCAGCAGTTTAGCTGTGGAAAGAGCGACAGACAGACTTTTCGATTTATATTAGTATGGATTTTATACAAACAAATAGACATATTTTACCTGATATCCACCATCAACTTTGACTAGTAAAATTGGAACTTTTTTATATTGGGACCATCTAATATCTTGACGTAGGACAGCATCGACTTCAACAACTTCATAACTCAACCCCTTAGCATCTAAGTAAGAGCGCACCTTGCAGCAAAATGGACATGTACGATATTGGAACAGCACTAATTGTAAATCACTTGTATCAGCTTCATTGATAACCTAAAAACATGATGTATGCACTTTAATATTTTATAATAATATTCAACTTTTTACTAAGCAGTAATTAAGATTATACTAATACAATAACTCAAATTCTTACTACTTAGTCCCCACAATGAGATAGGTGGCAAACCTATTGCCAACTAAGCACTTAGCTGATTCCGGGCAACATTGTCTTAATTACAAAACTACATTTGAATTAACAGATATTTATCTATATAATATGTTTAAAAGAAAGTTGTATTAGCTACACTATTTGTAACTCAAGAACGGCTGAATTAATTTAGCTAAAAAATAACGGGGAAGTAGCTTAGGTCTAGGATACTTTTATCCCGTTTGACTACACGTAAGCTAGAGAAAACGACATATTAATTTTTCCTATGTACAAACTTTATGGGTGGAACGAAGTTCGCTGGAACAGTTTGTATAGAGTTAGTTTGTATAGAGTAAAGGATTTATTTCCACAATCCTGTATTTTCGGGGTATTGTTTTTCATAAGAACCTCCTCTCCTATCCTCTTCTCCTGACAATAACTAGTGTAAGAAAAATTTGCAAAATGATCCATCCGTTCAAGTTGACCATACTTAATGGGGGTTCATTTTTATTTATATAGATGGATATAATGAAAAAAATAATATTGAATTGCCCATCCTGCAAATCAAACCTGGCACCTTTTATAGTCAACCTAAATAGCTTATCACTAAATTACAAATGTAACCAATAATGTTGTCACTAAAATAGACATAGAGGTAAAGTCAAAATGACTACAAATTGACTGAAATTGATTGAAGTAATATGATGACAAGACCTACCTACCACCTGACATTCCTAGGTTTCTGCTAATATATTAATTTCAGATTACCTATTCACTCCTTGCATGGTTGATATTTTGTTATTATTATGTAGATAAGACACTAAATTTTTTTGCTATATAACAATTTCAGTTTTGAGGGATCTGTTTATTTGTAAAATTTCTGATTACGACTGCTCATTTTTAAATGCTGTCATTACACAAATCAACGTTTTCATGGGTTTCATGGGAATAACACATTTTAAGAATTGTTCTTCTAGAATATGTTCATTTTAACATTCAGTCATACTAGACCGTAAGCTAAATTTTACCTATAAATTCTAAAATTTGTTAGAGTTTAAGTTTTTTTTATATTTTTCTGTGAATAAATATTTCAATTCTTATAGTATGATAGGATATGCACATTTAGTCTCAACTATTATTAACTTATAGATTTTTATGTGGTAATGAAGCAAACAAGTACATGGTTCTCCTGATGCTAAAAGATAATAGATGTTATAGGTTTATCACAGTCCTGTGGACAATGTGATAATGGCAAATCAGCCAATATAATATAACCTACACAAGGCAAGTAATGGATACTAGGATTTTTTTATTTAGTAGCAGCTAGCCCTAAAGGAAGCTGGCTGTTATTCTCATCTAAACTTTACTTTGACCAATCTTGAGGATTCTCCAATGTGGACAGTGGTGGTACATCTACTAAGCAAAAGTAATAGTAAAGTAATAAAAAGAGAAAGAACAAATTTAATGTCATACAAGTTGGTAAGTGACATTTCTAAACAAGAAAAAAACCATTTAAGTAAATGTATTCTGACTAATTTGAGACATCGAAAATGTTCTATCACAACAGATTTTTTATTTCAACAGACAATATGAAATAGAAGAAATAAATAGATACATCTGGTAAAGGTTAAAACAATGTTTGTCACCAGGGAAGGCCAAAAGATGTATGTTATGGACCGGATTATACCAGCTTTCACTTTTTTTTCTCAAGATATGAACATTGCAATTATTATTACATGTTTTTACAGGTTTATATGTTATGTAACAAAATTCCATTGATGTTTTGCATCTTATTACAGTATTAATTAAATATGGTGCAAGAATAATAAATAACTAAAGTGACGGATGAAGAGTTTATGCAGCTATAGCGAGACTTACTTTATAATGTGCCCTATATTTCGGAAGCTGTGTTAAAAACGGAAAATTCTCATTTTCTGTTGGTCCTAGTTGTTTTTTCAAATTTATTTTGTAATGAGTATAACCGCCATAACCAGCTCCAACTAGAACACCAACACTAGCACTGATAATGGTTAATTTGGCTGTGCTTTTCGGTAACCGGCCTTTTGTAGAATACAAAAGTTTGGTTACTGTGGTATTCTCTTTGATTGATGGAAACACAAGTTTTCTAAGTATTTTAAATCCGGGCCGCCACATTTCTTGTTTTAACCGACTGTTAATTACCGTCACTTGAATATTATTTCTAGCACATCTGACATTACAAGCTAAGAAAAAGATTGTGAGCAATTGAAACCAATTTCAGATTTCAAACTTTTTCTTCAAATTTTTTCAAAAATTTTGTCACACACTTACGTCAGTTTGACACTTGACAGATTTATAAATCTATAGGTATTTAATATTTATGGGTAGCATTACTAAGTGATCTGTGTTTATGGCATTAGAGTCTGAGTATGGTACTATTAATTTAAAATTTGCCAAAATCTTTTTGTAACCCTCAGAAAATATAGGGTATCATATTATGATAGATGTAACAGTGGTCTGTCTGTGTGTAACAGCGGTCTGTCTTTATTGAACACAAACATCGATTTCGGGGTGGATATTTTGGTTTAAAAACCGACGTCATCTGGAAATTTCCTGTATAAACTTTACATGTTTTTTCAGAGGTTAATATTTTTTTTTATTTGAGGAGTTTTCTGCCACACTTACATTTATTTTGGGATGATATCATTTTGGACCACACACATTTAGAGTGGTTAGAATAGCGATTTTTATGTATTAGGTATATATTAAGTTATTTAATTTTTAAATATATGTAATTTATTAGATTAAAATTGTGGCTACCAAACTAAAAATTCGTACTTTCTTTTTGAATTTTGTATGGCTTGTACTATTAAGTATCTATTTGTCTAATTCAATTTAAACGATTGTCAGGTTGATGCAATCCTACTACATTAAAATGTATGAACCGCGGTTACGATGGCGAAGGAGTGATATTAAAAACTTCATTTTTCAATTAGAATATAAATTAAAGAGGGGTCTGATTTTTGCAGAATGCCTAGCAAAAACCTTAAATCTACTCGTAATCTTTTATTTCGCATACCTTTGACCTTAGCACAGAAACCATGACACAATTAGTACATTCTGTTGTTATATAATTCCTTATAAAGCCATAAATCTACAGAATACAATATTTTCACTTCACATTAGAGATGCAATAATACAACAATTACTATTTTTTAAATTGTATCATTATTGGTTACCCTTGAGATTTTTCTTTACGCATTCATACAATTAACCCCTGACGAGAAAAAGGGGATGTGGGTTAAGTTTAACTTGACTCTGTGCTTATGTTTGTCTGTCTGTGGCATCATAACTCTTAAACGTTACGATACGTTTTTTGTTTAAAAGCTAATATCATCGAGATGGTTCCTAACTAAAATAAGTACATGTCAGTTTGTTGGGAGTTATTTGATTTTCTTAATTTTAGTGAGATTTAAAGTTAAGCAAATAAATCATTATGGAACAAATATAAATTTGTTTCTGTATACGACATTTGATATGGTTATCTATATTTTTATTTATACCTTGAATAATGTACGTAATTTATAGGTATTGCACACAAACTTATTGTATCATTTTTTTAAATTTTAAAAGCATAAAATGTTTCTTTTTGCGACGCTCTATTTTTAAGGTAAGTATAAAGTACAAGGCTACATTGACTGACAAATAGGTAAATCATTTTCGAAGTTAAGTGAAGAAACTTTTAAGTTTCCTTTTCATTGTAATTTTGTGGAATTTTGACCTCAATGGCATTCGAAGACTGGTGACGTCATGAGTCGTAACAGAGTTACGACATAGCGTGACAAGTGAATCATTTTTGCGGACTGTTTGAAAAGAATGTTTATAAAAGTAATTAACATTACAATTTGAGAATTATATTTAAAATGTATTACCATTTAAGACTTAACTCCCTCATATTAAAATTTTGCCGGTCCTTTGAAAGTCACCCTATAAAAAATTAGACTTACATATTTTATACATCAGTGTTAATAGTTATCTTTAAGTAAATTTACATGATTTACATGTTAGCAAGTTTTATGCTTCGTTTACGTTATAACCATGCATTTACAATTATAAGGAAAAGACTAATATTTTTCCTTCATTGCAGGGGAAACATTCCTATGAATTGAATTACAGATAATATTTAAGTTGTATTTCATTTCAATGCTGTCAACACAATTGAACTTCTAATATTGTGTACCTAATATTTTAGTCTGTAGAAATCAGAAATGTCGAGTGTCCACTGTCCTATCTGTCGTACAGCGTTGCCAGAACGTTACTTATGTAACATTATACGTTACTTTTGACCCTCCAATGTTATTTCCATGTTACACGACACAAAATTTTACTATTGCGTTACTTTTTAGATTTTCAAACAAAAAATATCGTGAATCGGAAAGCAATTGCCAATATTATATTTTTTCCTCATGCTGGCGCCATTGACACCAACTTGATACGAATATTCAACATGGCGGGATAAGCGGGCGGACTGATGCGATTGCAATATGCAATTTGATGTCACATTGATATCTGTCAAATCGACTTATTCATTCAATCCAGTGTTTTTCTCTATCTTTCATCCCGTTTACGTATGCGACCAATTGTCATTATTTGAACATCGATTCGAATTATTACAATTTTTCAATGTTCTAATAAGAAGAACAAGAAACCTTTTTAAAGTTTTTTGTTTTCATTGATGGCAAAGCAGGTTGGTATTGAACGACATTTCTAAATTGGTTGGTAGGAGTATTACTTAGATACAAGTAACTGACTGTTACGTTTTTTTTGACGTGACAACGTCTTAAATTAGGTTGAGGCCTGGAGTCACTCTTGAAAAAGAGTAACGCCCTCTCACGTCTGTTACGGTGAGTCACCGAACGAGAGAGAGGCCCGCCAGACCGGTACAATGTTTTAGTAAACAAAATAAAAGCAATAACGTATTTCGCCAGTTTCCACAGTAAAAAAGAAACAACGTACTTTTTTCGCCAAAATGTTACTTTTTGGTCAGTGTCGTGTTACTTTTGACTATCTGCCACTGGCAGCACTGCTGTCGTAGTTGTCGTCTATCATGTCTGTGACTGATACATAACATTTTTTGGGATATTGAAAATGTTTTGCTTTGATTTTAATTTGTTTTCTAATGAAATAAACAGTGCGGAGTTAATTATCTAATTTAATTAAAGATAGTAATTCTGGTTGGTGTTAAAAGGAAGGCAAGTGGTTAAAAATGTTGCTTTGCGTAGTAAATTATGATATTGGCGCGTTACTGTAATTGAATACAGATATTAGTTTTAGATGATTTAGTTAATGTTTTGTAAATAGACGCGTGGTTATGCTCGAAGCATGCCTTCGACGTCGCGGTCGCGGGGCTCCGGGCGCGGGCCTGACTCCGCGCCAAGAACCCAAGTCATAGCACCCATGTCGGAGCGGCAGCAGTTGGCTCTGGTGATGCAAATTTCATCTCAGGATGCCCCCCCAGGTAATGCTAATATTTTGCGATTAATTAACTGCTGCCGTAATACTTTTTTGTTGACTTCCCGCCAATTTTATATTCAGCCGCTCCGACCCCTGCTGAAGAGAGGAAACGTACAAGACAGCAGCGAAATGAACGTGGGGAAACCCCTCTTCATGTAGCTGCCATAAGAGGTGACCATGAACAAGTTAAAAAACTCCTTGATCAGGGTCAAGATCCCGATGTTCCAGATTTTGCTGGTAAATTATGTGCTTTCTTTTTTCTTAATTATGTTGCAATTCTAGTTTAGTCTATGTTGTCATATTGTTGTACCTAAATGTCTGTAATATAATATTGACTGAGGTAACTATGTACATAATTGCAAAACGCTGCACTTGCATTTAAGCTTGCATTTATTTACAAAAGTGTTTATGTAGACATTACTTATATACTTAAGTTTATCAGCAGTTTTGGTGTAAGGCACTCAGCGTATAACTTTTTTTGACTAAATAACATATTTTCTTAAACATGTAACTTATTCTATACTAATAGCAATCCTCTGTTGACGACAATTATGTGCCATGCAATTTTTATAGTTGGTGAGTGTCACAACCTATCATCTATTTTCATATATCATTTCATTATTATTTTTTCACTTTCAAGTAATCAGAAATTCTCTTCATGTACATTTCTATGTACTGGCCAGCAAAAAAAAGTATATTTATGTGATAGTTTGATTATCGGTGTCTAAAACTATCAATATTAAGGTATGGTTTAATTTTTATTGATGTTTCAAAATTTTATTGATATGAAAGTAAAAGGTGAAATGCCAATTTGGATTAAAAACTTTTCAACCTGCTGTTCAGTATACACAAATGTAATTCAATTTATTATTTGAAAGTTAATTTGTTTGTTTTGTAAAATAATTTTGTTGACACTTGTATTTCAAGAACTTTGACGGCTGCACTTAGAGACGTCAATTATCTCTTAATAAATAAAGGTGGACATATTCTATTGAAAATCGTAGCTTAATGATAGATTAAAAGCTAATTAATGTCTCTGAGTGTGGCTGTGAGACTTAAGCAAAAAACATTACATAAAATATTTAGTATCCAGTATTATCTATTGATTTTTTTTACTTTATATGTAAAAAAATCAGTTTAGTTTAATTAGTATATATATGTATATATATACCCATGGCCACAACAACACAGTAATAGCATTTAAGTTAAAGATTTTAATATACCTTATTTAATTATTTTACCATATGTTTCACATTTTTTTTACGACAGTCTGATATTGTGAAGCCCAAAGGTTTGTCAATTTGTGATTGCTCTTAATGTATTAACTATGACAGACTTAAACCTACTTCCATTTTTCTTTTATTTATAAAAGTTTTCAATTTATCTGTAAGCACAAGAATTTATTTGATCACAATTATTACACAATCTATCACAAGTTTTCACTATCCTTATTAAATATATGGACGCAATCTTTTTTATTTTTTTTTATATAGTTGTATTTTTTAATTCCTTCATCATTTTATGCTAATGAAAAATACATCTGTCATTCATTGTATTTAGTTTTTGCCTTTATTGTCTATAGAGTAGTAATTTTTTGTTCTTTTACAACATATAAGGTTGGACGGCACTTCATGAGGCATGCAGTTATGGCTGGTTGCAAGTTGTTATGGTGCTTGTGGATGGTGGTGCCAATGTAAACGCAAAAGGATTGGATGACGATACACCTCTTCATGATGCCACTACTTCTGGCAACCTTAAAATGGTCAAATTTCTTATTGAACATGGTGCTGATCCTTTTGTGAAGAATACAAAAGGCAAAACACCATCCGACTATGCTGCTCCTCATATTTTTGAATATCTTCAATTAATTAAGGGTAAGTTAATGTTACAATTTTTTTTTAGTATATGTATAACATATTTTAATATTTTATTTTAGTACATATTTTAAATATATGAAAATAAGGTAACATTGCCTAAATTTTTGCATGACTAATAACCTTTTTTGAAAAAAACAGCATAGCTACAAACTTTATGTATTTATATTTAGCTCTCTCTCGTTAGTCACATTATGGTTAACATACAAGTCTAATAATGGTTATGTCCCAGTTTTGATTTTTGACAAAAACATGCATTTGTATGGTGCAAATACATTCAGTCAAAAAAGTGTTGGAAATGGATTATTTTTTTATGGTTCCAAATTTAAATTTTTATTTTTTTAGTTGTTGTTTGAATCGCATCTGTTATTTTTTATTTTAAAAACAGAGTGCTGTTATTAGTTATATTTAGTAAGTATTACAAATTTCGTATTGGACGAACACATTGAACAAAGAGTTTATCCTAAATTTTGCATCTCTTATGGAATTTCGCATTCAAAGTGAATGAAAATGTTCCAGAAACTTTATTGAAAACTCATGCTTATGAGTGGTACAAATGTCATAGAAAATTTGCCTTGGTCTTAAGTTAACATCACTAAATGTGAAGAAAACAGTGACTAAAAATCCTCATTCAACTTTAAGAGAGATAGCCCTCGAACTTTCTATATCTCATGAGTCAATCCAAATCATTTTAACTAATTATTTGTGTATGAACCATGTTGCGACTGAAAGACCTGAATTTTCTCCAAAAACTGAGTCGCATGAGTCGCTGCAAACATGTTGTGACGAGTTAATTTCGACCCCATAATACATGAAACGCATTTTCACTTAGGACGAGACGTGGGTTTAGGAGTATGACTTGCAAACTAGTCGACACGCTTTGGAGTAGCACCTTCCAACTTAACCAAAACCAAAAAAATCTCGTCAATCTCGCTAAAAACAACTAATTTTGAGTGTTTTCTTTGAATATCACAGTAGTACTGTGCACTCGGAATTCTTGTGGGAAGGTTTGTGGGTGTTTACCGTCTAAACAAGGATTATTATTTGAATGTTATGCGGTGTTTAAAATAGCAAAATTTGAAGAAAACGGCCAGATGTGCGGAAAGAAAGTTCTTAATCCGATCCGGTGGTAGTTTATAAAAATGTCGACGCGCACAAGTACCATGTCAATAAAGATTTTTCTAATATTGATCTAATTTTGCACCACGATGATAATATGCCTTTGTTGTACACCATCATTGTGTACAAATTTTTGACTAAACACTCAACAAATATCATCCTGCAACCACCATATTCACAAGTCATGGCTACAGCCAACTTCTCTCTTTTTCCTAATTACTCAAATTACCACATAGTAAAACCCGTTTTCAATCGGTAGAAGAAGTAAAAAGCAGCAATATACAAACTTAATTCCAGAGACTGTGTTAAAAATGTTTTGATAATTGGATTATTCATTGGCTTATGTGTCTCATTTCTGAGGGAGCATTCTTTGAAGGTGATAAAATAAGTTTTGATGAATAACAGTTTGTGTATTGTTATTTCATCAAATCCACAAGTGTAGGGTGTATGTTTTTACTAACATTTTTATCTAAACTGAATAATTTGCGCAAGAGACACTTCCAAAGTGAAATAATGTGCCCGTAAATTCTAAAATAAGAATTCAATAAAACTGAAAAATATGCATGGTTAAGTTTGTTTATATCTAAATTTGACCGGCCCTTTCAAAGAAACCCTGTATATGATGTACATTGCCATGTAAACTTCAACCGAAAATTGGTTTGAACGAGATTTAGTTAGTTTTTGTTTAATAGGTACTCTAACACTAATACTTAAAATAGTTGTACCTATCTGTCGATGGCGCTGTGTAGTTTAAAACTGCGACAAAACCGCCCAACAAACGCAAAGACCTCGCAGCGTAACCTCTGTGCAAGATCCTCGCTACTAGCAACAACGAACAATGGAAGGTGGAAACCAAAACGCGTTTTAAGTTTTTTGTTATCTTAATGATGGACCATTTTTGCCAATTCTCTTTCTTGGTGTGTTAGATATTATCAGGAGAAGGTTCATATCATAAAAAAATATGCAATGTTAGGACGGGACAACGTCTGTCGGCTCGTCGTGTTATATATAAAAATTAACCACTATTTCCATTTCCTCTGCCATCCTCTTGGGGTATATGGCTGTGAACGTAATTTTTTTGTTGTATTAGATATTGTCAGAAGGGTCATATAAAAAAAAGTAAGTTTGTTTTAATTCAATGTTCATAGTTTGACGGGACAACTTGTATCAGCTCAGCGCCTATACATACAAGGTTACTTTGAAAGGCCAAATTTTAATATAAATTAAGACGTAAATGGCAAATATTTTAAATTGTAAATTTATTGCCAGATTGTAATATTTACTTTTATAAACATTCATTTAAAATAGTCCGCAAAGATGTTTCACTTGTTGTCACGCTAGACAACGTACGTAGTACAAGTCACGACGTCACCAGCCTGCGAATGCGACTGCAGTCGGTGGAAATCAGTTTTATGCTTTGTTTACTTTATAGCCATGCATCTTGTATTTTGCGTTGGATAAAAATCATATATATTTGTTTTACTTTAATTACTTCATAGATCGAAAGTGTTATCGATTCCGAGTCATTTCTCTAAATTTGGCTGGTACTTTTAATGTCACCCTGTGTAAATAAGAATAATTTTAAAATTAAGAATTTCCAATAAACCAATAAAACCTATATGTAACATAGGCATGAATCATCTCGATTACATCAGCTTTCAAACAAAAGTGTCCACATCGAAATCGGTCAAACCGTTCTAAACATTGCCACAGACAAACGTACAAACGTTTTCCGTCAGGGTTTAATACAACCCCTCATTAAGCATCGGGGGTTGAAACAACTCATTAAAATTGTTTAGAAGCTACGATGTTACAGACAAATACACATACACACACGAACAAGTCAAACTTACAACACCTCGCTTCTATGATGTGCTTTAGAAGAACTGAAAAATTACATAACATGCATATTTAAAACTATGATCCATCAGCCATCTCACATTAAATTCATCAGGTCCTTGTCATTAAGTCATCGTTATTACAAAATATGAATAGATCTAGTAAAGGCGGGTTGAATGAGCCCAAACTCGATGGTTTTAACAGTAAGCATTCTAGGGTTATCTATCTATCATAAAACCAGATCAGTTGTACCAGGGGGCTGATTATGTAACTCAGTTACCCATTCAAAATGGAATAGTGTACATCAATAGGTGTCAAATGACGTGTTTTATATTTGCTATCTCCAGTGACCAACAGAAATGCAGTAGAGATAGCAAACACAAATGACGTCATTTGATGTACACTTTTGCAGTTTGAGTTGGCAACTGAGATACATAATCACCACCCAGAACTCCTTAATGCTAGGTATGTTAGGTCTTACATAAGTTGAAAGTGATATAAATACCTATAATATGTCTGAAATCCATTCTGATGCTTGCAAATAACCTGAAGACCTTCAACTCCTGAACAGATCTCCATAAATGATATATAAGAACTATCTCAATCACGTCAGTTCTCAATTTTGTGTTTTACATGATTTGCAAAAAGCAGAATAAAAACATACAGTCGAATGTTTTTCCACGCCTCCGTCCTGGGCATAAAATGGGATACTTTTTATCCTGAAAAAATACGTAGAAAAAAAATAAACATTAATTTTTTAGTTTTATCACGAGAAGACAGACATCAGCGCGGACGGAGTCGCGGGTGGAAGCTAGTGTATAATAACATTTTCGTTTCCCTTGTGACAGAGCGTTGTACAGCAACTGGTCCTGGTAGAGATCTTCCACTTTACCTATTCCTACCGCTATTATGTATATGTCATGCCCCTCTGCGGAAGATAAGGTAGCCGATAGACTTTTTTTTATGATACTGGAAGGCAAACAAGCAGACGGAATTCTCGCCGCCTAGATACACCAAAGGTGGTAATGGTGCGTTGCCAATCTGAGGCAGGGATGTTGGGCCTCGAGCAAAAGTAAGTTTACTGGCTACCTTACCCTCCAAACCGGAACACGTCATGACGTTATGGCTGCAGGAATAGGTAAGGCGGTGGTACCAATCCGGGTGAATCGCTGCGAAACTCTACCACCTAGTCAGATGTCACGGTGTTAGTGACGGTAAGCCTATGCTCGCCTCTTACGAGCTGCCTGGCAGGAAGGCAGATGGTCTATTCTGCGAAGTAGCCCGGACCAACACAGCCAACCAAAATCCCGGTCACAGTATCTGTAACATCTATGTTGTCTATAGATCGCGATTATGTCTAATAATCTTCACGCCCATATCCCCGAAGTGGTAGGCAGAGACACAACTAGAGCCCCCACGACTAACCGAAGACACTAAGTCCCACAATGTGATAGGTGCCAAACCCAACCGGGCACATATCCAATCCCGAGCAACATTTCTTTATTAGAAAATAGGAAAAAACTGCATTCTCTTTATGTTGCCCGATCCGGGAATCGAACCCGGGACCTCGTGAAGTCAAATCCAAAACCTGGACTGCTCGACCACAGAGGTTATTGTGTCATATCATCAGAAAACCCATATCACTTAGTTCACTGATCGCTCATATAAACAAAAAATAATGTTAACACGCGTTTCGTCCGACCCCAACCTCCTAAATCTAGATGTTGTATTTCCGAAAATTTCGTCAAGTGTAGTCACGGAATTCCGTTTCGAAACACACAACACACACAATATTTTTTCCGCACGGACTTTAAGTGGATTTGTATGGGGCGTCATTTAGATTCGAATTTCAAAACGGGATTTCGTCAAGGAATTCCGATTGTATGTGGCGGACCTTAGGGTTTACACCTTAAAATTAAATGCATTATGTTCAGAGGTTTTGGCCATCGTTGATATGAAAGTACGAAGGCTTGTCGGCATCATCTTTTGTTTAAATAGATTTATTTATATTTGTATTTCAATAACGTTGACTGGGATGATTACTTCAATAATTAACAAGTTGTTTTTACCGTAACATTAAGGCACACTACACATATTTGGACTGGACCAGGGGGCTGATTAGGTATTTTTAGTTGCCTTCAATAATTAACAAGTTGTTTTTACCGTAATATTAAGGCAAACCACACATATTTGGACTAGACCAGTGGGCTGATTATGTATTTCAGTTGCCTACTAAAATGTAAAAGTGTACATCAAATAGCTGTCAAATGACGTGTTTTATATTTGCTATCTCCAGTGATCAACAGAAATACAATAGAGATAGCAAACACAAATGACGTCATTTGATGTACACTTTTCCATTTTGAGTTGGCAACTGACATACATAATAAGCACCCAGGACGGAAAAATCAGAATGCAATGCTGACGCATTAAAAACCCGTCGCATAATTCAGTAATTTTCCGTAAAGAATCTGTGTGGTTTTGCTAATGACAAAATTTCGATTTGCTTTTCGAAACGGTATCCCGTTATGGGATCCCGAAAGTATCTGGCGGACCTATGGCTAACAGAGCACTTTGCTGCTTGTTGGCAATAGAGCTCCCATACAGCGCCATACGTTCAACTGGCTGCCTATTGGACGACTGGCCTAATTATCTATCCATGTGTCTAGCGAGAACCTGGTGTTCTTTTCCATCCAGCGTGAATCAGAATATTGGAAGTGAAAACTTCTTTAGCGGTATTGCGCACTTTTTTTTGGAATGGATAAAAACTTCTAAACTCACGTCAGGACACGTGACTTGATTCGTAATAAGGCGCAGGGCGCTTGCGCGAATGATCGTGTTGTCACGTTTGTGTACGATAGCGCAATAAATGTATATTGTAATCTACCACATAAGTGATAGTACTTTCATACATTTCATATATACATACATACATACATACATACATACATACATACATACATACATACATACATACATACATACACTTTCAATTAAAGCAATTCGTGCAAAATTATTCCCTAACCATTCCAAAATATCAAAAACGCACAACGTTAATATTCAAGTTTTCACTTCTGCCGGTACTTCCGGAGTGCAACCTGTCGTTTTTGATGCTATGACCCTCATATAACTTAAGACTAGCTTAAAATATGCCGTTGTGTCAAATAAAAAAAATTGTACCTTGTTATAGAACATTTAGATTTAAATTTTAGTGGCGCAAATGGTCGCAGCCGAATAAAATCGGTCTAAACCTATCTGTAGCTATAATAAAAATCATTGTTGTATGTATACATATATGGTGTTCCTATTTGAAATATAAGAAGACATGATATCCTCATAAAAATATATTCAATGAAGGAAGTACTAAACAAATAAATTAATTCTTAGTATTGATAATTGCTAGTCTATTAATAGCCAACTGTTGAGCTCAGGCAACCTCCCACATATCTGGGAGAGAGGTTTTCGCCAATACTCCGCGCATGCCTAGTGCGCTATCAAAGTTGTTACCACGGACATCTATATGGAATTCGGGAACAATCGAAGTTGACCTAGCAACACACATACGAATAATTCGATGGCGAAATTAGGCGAAAAAGAACGTATATTAAAGATGACATTTGTCTCCATCTTGATTTAAATGTAATACTCATTTTGGTGCCTAATATTATATAGCTGATTTTGGGTATATTTGGTGAGCTGATACAAGAAATCTAGTGACTCGTTTTCATATCAGCTCTTTTACATACAGTCGAAAAGAAACACATACATATTTTAGAGAAAGTATTAATTTATTTGGAAATTATACATTAAGAATAATTTTTTTCAGTGATTTTCTTGAGTAAGATTGTCCTGGGTAATTTATACAATTAATGTCATAAAAGTAATTGAAATATGGACTGATTTCGAATAAAACCAGAAAAAAGTTAAAATAAGAATTGTAGGTAAACTAGAGCTGTCTGCTGACATCTAGTAGCGACAATGTAGTTCAGTACTGTTCAGTTCAGTAGCCTAATATCTGAATGCCTTTAGACTTACTTTCAAATTATACGGGTAAATAAATACCTTTTCACCATGCACACACACACACATATGTCAAGTGACATGTGTCACTTTAAGTAAACTTCATACATAATTCGGGTTTGCTATGTATCCCGAAGTCCCACCTCTTATACGTAGTATTTATATACTCTTTGCTACCTACTTTACCGACCTACCAAGAGCTCTATTAAACCAAAAAGTTGTTTCTGTAGGCCAGTGTAATTAGTAAAAAAAACGATTTCAATTGCCTTGACTAATTAAAAAAAACTGAATTGATATGAAATGCATTTTACATAAAGCCATGGTTATTCTGTACTAGTTGTACCATCCGTATAGTTTGTATGTAAAAAAAATAATGCTATTATTCCTAGTTTTCTCATAGTTGAACGCGATAAAAAACCTCCCTATTAATTTTCAGTAAAATCTGTTCAACCGTTCTTGAGTTATAAATATTATAATGAGTAGTAAAATGTTATAAATATTATAATGAGTAGTAAAATGTTATAATGATTGTTAAATAAGACGATTTTCTATTATATACAGGCTTACAGGGTAAGTCGACCTAGATCCGTTCAGGGTGTATAGCTTCCATCATTTTTGATTGATTTGAGGAATGTATACATGTTAAACAAAATGTTTTATGACCTCAACAGTCAAAAGTGATCGTAAGGTAACTAAATAGGTCGTCGACGATTGTCTAAAGTTAAAAAAAAATAGTTAAAAATGAAAAAAACAATGAAATAATATTATTACAAAGATACAATGTCAAATTTCGGTTAAATGTCAAATGTGATTTATTACATTGAGCTTGCTTTACCTCTTACCGTCAGGTGAAAAGAATTGCTAAGGTTTAAGTTTTTAACAAAACATTTATGAAGTAAAAACTTCTTCAGCGGCGTTGCGCACGTTTTTGGAAAGGGGTAAAAACTTCTAAACTTGCGTCAGGACACGTGACCTCATCGAAAATTCGTATGACGCAGGGCGACTATTAGCGCCCCAACTCGGGTGTTCCGCCATGTTGGATTAACAATGACGTCAGATATTATCTAATTGTCGTTCAAAATAAACGTGTAAAAAAATAGCTTAATGTATTTTTATGATTTATGAATGAACTGAGGTTGAAATGAAATCTTTTTTGAGTAACTTGCACTAAAAAAATCCAAAGTAATCAATTATTTTGTTTATTTACAGCATGACACATTTAACATTTTGTCATTGAAATACAAAAGGTTGTTATTTACTAGCGGCCCGCCTCGGCTTCGCACAGTTATAAAATCCTACTAATATTATAAATGCGAAAGTTTGTAAGGATGTGTGTATGTTTACTACTCCTTCACATTCGAATGGCTGGAATCTGGAACTTGGAATTTGGAACACAGATATATTGTGACCTGGATTAACATATAGGCTACTTTTAATCCCGATCGCACAACGGGTTCCTGCGAAAACGCGAGCGAAGCCGCAGGTAACAGCTAGTATACATATAAACCTTCCTCTTTAAACACTTTTTTATAAAAAAAACACATCGAAATCCTTTGCGTAGTTTGAAATATTTAAGCATACATAGGGACAGAGAACGAGACTTTGTTTTATACTATGTAGTAACTCAAAAAATGTATTTATTTATTTTTATTTTAAATGTATATATATATAATCCTTCTCGCGGTACATTACTATTTATTACATCATTGATTCGCCATATTACATTTTCAATGACGTCATTTGATCAATTACGCATTGTCATCTAAACCGAACCTTTTGTATGTAAATTGTCAGCTTACAAATACTTTCATATCATTGATATTAATAATAGTGGGTTTGATTGCACTACATGTTATTGAGTTCGATTCCGGGGACCGGTATGTTGTGTATTTTCAATTTTCTATTAAAAACAACGTAACGCCCGAGACTTAATTAAATAATATAGCGATCTATTACATTGTGAAATTTAGTATCTTGGACTAATCGTTAGCTTATATATTAGGATTTTTTTTTTCCATATTAACATCATGTTACGTTTTCAGCGATTCTAGACTACAGCATTTTTAGCATGGGCTATGTTTTTTTTGTACAATTTTGAGTAAATGTATCTTGTGTGTTTGGCTAAATATTATATTTTTCATTGCCTAATTAAATAAAATCAAGAAAGTATATTCACGCGCGTATCCCGAACAGATTAGCAGAGATACCACCGGGACACCCGCGACTAGTCCCAGACATTGAGCCCTGCAATGTGATGCAATCCCGGGCAACGTTGGTTTTAGTAGAATTTAATAAAAAATACTTTATGTTGCTCGAACCGGGGATCGATTACAGGACTTCAAGAAGTCAAGTCCAACAACCTGCCAAGCTAAGCCACAAAGGCTCTTAAAACAACAAATAAGATATCGTTTATAGAGCCAGGATTCGACTTTATTATCGAATAGTTAATAGACCCATATCGGATGTAGGAGTACGAGGTCGCCGGAAGCAGGGTGCAAGGGGGTGCAGCTGCACCCCACTATCGGAGAGTTTAATTGAATTGGTAAATATAGGTTTTAAATCCAAGTGCACCCCCCTGCAAGTTATTCTACTAGTAATAGTACAAATGGATGTTTGCGGGAACTGGGTGTTCGTATTTTTACATTTTGTATGGATGGGGAGGAAAGGGGGTAGGGAGATCTTTTCTCATAACATCCGCCAGCCTGATAACAACGCGTCCAAGAATTTACAAGGGTTTTTTTTTGTTATATTGGCAAACAAAGTAGACGGATTTCCTGATGGTAAGAAATTCACGGCTCTCCAGATAGTCAAAGATAACCGTGGCCTATAGACACCATAGATGTTACTGTTGCGTCGCTGTCCTGAACCGGAATGTTAAGCTTTATTATGCAAGTCTACCAGCTACTCTACCTTGCCGAAACATGACCGAGTCATTATGGCGGAATAGTTAAGACGGGCAATTTGGTACACAACACTCGACTGGTGTATTTTAGTTAGCGACGACCTATACCTATAGTCATTACTCTCCTCTTACGAGCTGCCTGGCAAAGGAGCAGATAGTCCATTGTACTCAGCTATCCGGACCAACGCGGGGAAAGTTTTGTTTGAAAGTTGATGTGATCGAAATAGTTTTGAGCTACAATACATGCAGGTTCTGTCGGGGGTTCGTTTTACATTTTTAATTTTAGGACTATTATACAATTATGATCGCCTCTGTGGTCTAGTGGTTCAGTTGTTGGACTTGACTGCATGACAGGTTCGAATCTCGGGTCGGGCAACAAAAAGATAAATTGGGTTTTTCCAATTTTCTAATTAAAGAAATGTTGCTCCGGATTGGATATGTGCCCGGTTGGCGATAGGCTTGCCACCTCTTACATTGTGGGACTTTAGTGTCTTTGGCTACTCATGGGTGCCTTGGTTGTGCCTCTGCCTACTTCTTGAGGGATATGGGCGAGAAGATACTTATACTATTTAAAAAATGTGACTATACATATTACGTCGATGTTACTTTTTGTAAGTATTTTGATAAAAGTTATTTATTTGAAATGGTTTAAACATTTCGATGACTGCAGGGGGTGAAGGCATTCGTTTTATGCTATTTTAAAGCCGGTACTAAACCGATACTTAAAAAAAATTCTTGTCTCTGAAAGTCTGGGATTTCAGTAATTGTTTATTTTGGGGTAGTAGTAGGGGAGCCCAAAAGGGGATTTTTGGAGTAACTCAGGCGCGTCAGATTAAGATATAGGAGATACCCTGTACCATTGTTAAACACCTCCATTATGCATCAAATCTCTATATAGGGACGCGCATGTAGGGTTGCCTGTCTAATTTTTTTTGCTTGAAAATATACTCGAGCGTGTCAGATTAAAAGTATGGCGGGCTTATTACATGCCAATAAGTCCATGTTTGAATTTTCTGATGATTTGAACAAGACGTACGGGAGTAGGAGGTTCAGAAACTTTCAAAAACCAAGTCATATGTGTTAAATGTCGATTACAGCAATCTGTCTGATTGACATATTTCTGTCATCGGAGACAAATTAAGCATATAGGTAGATTGTTAATATCTGATGAGTTCGGCTATGATCAAGTGACTGGGATTGCTATTTTAACTTCTAGACACTTACCGCACCGCTA
>NJDC01000156.1:1109291-1119382 GCA_002245475.1 Calephelis virginiensis
AAATGTTGTTTTTATTATAATTACAAAGTTGGTAACATTTTATTTTATTGTGATATTGGAAGGCAAACAAGCAGACGGATTTCCTGATAGAAAGAAATTCACGCCACCTAGAGACACCAAAGCTGGTAATGGTGCGTTGCCAACCTGAGGCCAGGATGTTAGGCCTTGAGCAAAAGGAAGTTCACCGGCTACCTTACCCTCCGAACCGGAACACGTCATGACGTTATGGCGGCAGGAATAATATTTTTTATTTTATTATGCCCTACCCGGAGACCCAAGCTGGGACCTCATGAAATCAAGTTAAACACTAGAACGCTAAGCACAGATTCGACGATGATAGTATTAAGTAGTTTCTAACTGACAAATAATTGTAAACATTCTGTTTTGAAGCTCAGTGACTTGGACAGTTATATCGGGTGTTTTAATGCGTTTTTGAGATACACAGGCTGGTCAACGGGTACTTCGTTCTCATCGAACAACTGACAACGACAAGGAGAAGGACAAAGAGAGAACATCACCACAAACAGGATCTGGGTCGTCGAATCAAGCTTTGAATTCCAATAAGAGTCCGCAGCCAGTGAGTTTAAATTTTACGAGCTTTATGGCTAACTATTCTTCTATCTACAAGACCGAACGTACTATGAAAACACTGTCTCATTTTTAGACCGACGCTTTCTTCCAACCACACTCTCTCTCTGATCTCACTGTTGCTTATGCGATCAGTTAGGGTAACACCACAGATTTTACATAATAGTCTTATTTCATTACATTTGATTATTTTGTGTTCAATGTGTTATTTCATTAAAAAAATACTGTTCAACAGGGTCAAGATGGCGATCACGGACCTTCAACATCGTCAGGTTCAGGAAGAAATGAATCAGGTTACTGTCTATTATCATCATAATATTAATACGTGAAGCAAAAACTTAATACCCCTTTCTACGAAAATTGCGTGGAAGGAGGAATGTGAAATTTGGCACACTTAGTTTATGTTTAGGAGAAGTGCAGAACACTAATATTTTTAATAATAATGCTTATACAGTGCATTAAATTAACATTACACATACTACCAGGCATTTAACACATACAAACAAAAATATTAATAACGCATAAAATATTAATGGCGCATAATGTTTGGTAACAAAGTAGTTGGTCTTGATAAATGAAGATGACATTCTTATCCAAAAGGTAATTAACAATAGAACCATAATAATGTGTCGAATTTCGACCAATGGGCGACCACTAGTATTATTAACTAACCGTAAAAAACTGGTTTTGAACGATCTTTAACCATTTCTATACCACATACCGTCAAATCAACTGCCATGCTTGATGCTTTGACGGTAGTGCATAGGAATGAAGAGTTTTGAATGTCTACTGGACGTATACATTTTTTCTATACGACTATTTCTGTTTGCAGGGACAGGAGCGGCAGTGGAGTTGCACCCCAGGAAGCGTAAAATCAAGGCGTCCAAAGACAGCCATTCGCGCGAACCCTCCAAGAGTGATCAAACACCGGACAGCACGACGCTGTCACACAATATCACACACTCCAATCCCTACCAGATGTACATCCATATACGGAAGCAGGTAATGTCCTCCGACCTTGATAAAATATCTTAGTGTCTTCCTGCTCGTGCCCTGGTAGTGGCTCTGCCTACAATTTCGGGGATACGGGCATGAAGATACTTAGTGAAATATCGTATCGTAAGGACGTCATTGTTCTGTTGTTTGGAATTTAGGGCATTGTTTCCCAAACTTGGTTCTGCTATGGGCCGGTAATTATGACAATGTTTTTCGTGATCCACTTATGACATGTTTAATGACCGTCTTGTTGGTCGAGGGAGCGTACACGCATAGCTTCTACTAACCGCGAGGCTCGGGTTTGATCTTGTCTGGGGCAGGCATTTGTGTGATGAACATTTAGATGTCTGCATTTCCGGGTCTGGGTGTTATTAAATTTATTCTGATTTTTTTAATGTATTAGATTCATTGACTAACACCCATAACACAAGCATAATAATTGCTAATTTATTAAAAAAAAACACTTTTTGATGATGTCACAATTTTTTAATGAGAATAGTTCTTGATGTTGTCGGCATTATCTCATTGTTCGATGTTGCCGTATTCCAATCTGCATGGTAGATTGGCCGAAAAACAAATGCAAGATTCAAGCCTCAGGATAGCAATGCTCTATTAACATTTTTGGTTTCTAGAACGTGAATTGTAATTTTTTTATTGATTTTTAATAGATTTTTTTTAACATACAAGAATATTCTCAAATATTCCAGATCGAACGCCGCCAAAAAGCTCTATTTCCTGTGAAGCCGAAGCCGCCGAAAGATTTTAACAAGTACCTTATGAATCGCTGCACGTACACGCTACAAAATAACGTGAACCCAGAACCGCAGGTGGAAATACCAATTAATATGCCTCAGCAAATGGTCAATGAGTTTTTGGCTCATGAGAAAGAAAGGTATGTTTAATACAGTAACTCCTTATTGTGCACGTATACAAATAACTTTGACCTGGCCTTTATAGATGTTTATTATTTTTTCTTTTACCCAGGTTTCATCCCCGGGTCGGGTAACACAAAGATTGATTTTTTAAATTTTCAAACAAAAAAACAGCGTTGCCCGGGATTTCATTTTTGCCCGATTGGTTATCGCCTCTGTGGTCTAGCGGTTCAGTTGTTGGACTTGACTGCATGAGGTCCCGGGTTCGAATCCCGGGTCGGGCAACAAAGAGAAAATTGTTTTTTTCTAATTTTCTAATAAAAAAATGTTCCTCGGTATAGGATATGTGCCCGGTTGGCGATAGGCTTGCCACCTATCACATTGTGGTACTTAGTATCTTCAGCTAGTCGTGGGTGCCCTGGTTGTGCCTCTGCCTACCTCTTCGGGGATATGGGCGTGAAGATACTTTTTTTTTGGTTATAGGCTTGCCACCTATTTCATTGTACTACTTAGTGTCTGGCTAGTTTTGGCTGCCCTGGTAAATACTTCTGTATAATGGAGTGAAAATACTTCTATTTTATTTGTTGACTGACTCTTGTTGTTTCTTACAATTATGTGTTAAACAGTAATTGTCACTTGGTAATGTATTAATTAATGAAAGCGATAGAAATGTAATTTATTATTTTCTCATATGTCACTGTTTTTCAATTCTGCGGGCAAAAATAAACCTTTCAACTCCATTATCTAACGTTGTTTTTAGTATTTATCCACTATGAAATTAATTGGTGTTTGGAAGTCAACATATTTTAAAACTATGAATAAACAGAGAAAAGGTAAACCTAAAAATAAAAGAGAAGTTAAAAACTGTAATGGATCATTATCAAAGTTTATCTTAAAATTAAAATAACAATGACATCCGTCAATACCTAACCCTAAGAACCATCTCGATCACAATAATTTTGAAACAAAAGAACCTCCATCAAAATAGAGACATGCGGATGTTGAAATTAAAGTTATATTAACTTACAATAATCACAATTACAATAGTCACAATCAAAGATTCATTTTAAATTTAAAATAATGATTTTGTTAATTTCGAACCCTGATATTGATCAAAGATCCTTATTAATCGACCCTACTCGGCACAGGACCAGACTGCGTATCCAGCATTTGGTGGAGAAGGAGAAACTGGTTTTAGCTGTTGAACAGGAGATTCTACGTGTGCACGGACGCGCTGAAAGGGCTGTCGCTAATCAAGTGAGTATTTGTTGTTAATTTCTAAGAACCTAACAATTAACGGCCAATTTCAATAAACTATCGAAGAGATAGGGTTACTTTAAATCAGTTGCCAGGCCACCACTGTTATTAATCGACTCCAAAAAAGGTGGAAGTTTTCAATTTTACTGTTTTTTTTTTCATGTTACGCGATTATATCTGTGATGAAGTCGTAACATAAATCGAAAAATATTGGCCATAAATGTAATAGTTATCGTATTATATGTCCGGATTTCTTTAAATCCTATAACCAAATTATAATTTGCTTTATTATTAAATAAATTGGTGCTATTCTTCCAATAGTTATTTTTACATTGACTGTTAGGAAAATAATTAGTTAAAGTTACAGTGAATACAATATTGTATAAAAATTGCCAAAGCATGGAATAACTGTTACTTAACATACACCAAAGTCTTTATATTTAAAGTAAAGCCATGTTAGTTACACTATTTACAATTCAAGAACTACTGAACTGATTTATCTGAAAATTGATGGGAAGGTAGCTTAGGACCAAGAGATGGACATATGATACTTTCATCCCATTCTACTAGCGAGGAACTGAATGGTTTAATGAAGTTCACCGGAACAGCTAGTTGTTTATATAGTAACAAATTATACAATGCGTCCAAAAATGACGCAAATAAAATACATCTCTGCAAGTTGGCACCTGTCCTATTGCTAGTCTAAGTATATACCTTCCTAATGCTGCTGCTTTTAAATATAAATGAATTTAGCCTTTTGTTGTCGCACCGCTATCGACCTTGGTGTCTACAGATTGCATATCACTGCTAGGGACTCCATCTGCTTGTTTCTTATACAATATGAATAGAATAAGAATAACTTTATTTCTCTCTTACAATAGGCAAACAAAGGTAAATATACCTTAAGATGAAAGAAAATCTGTTGTTTAAACCTGTTTATAAAAGATTGGTGCCAGTTTTAGGTATAAATCTGTGTTACAGGTCACCAATGCCCCCATATACTAATAGGTAATATAGTATTTATCGAGTACAATGACCTAAGTAGGTACACAACCAACTTAAAAATTTAATAATAATACAATTATATTTCTTATAGGCACTACCATTTTCTGTGTGCACGATACTCCGTGACAAGGAGGTTTACAACGTGCTGGCCCCAGACCAGGAGGAGAAACGCAACGCGCAGAGGTCTCGGTGTAACGGTCGACAGATTAACTCTTGGTTACAGGAGGTTGATGATAAGTGGGAAAAAATTAAGGTAAATATTATGTGATGACGGTATTGATAATTTCGTTCTAGAAGTCATGAGTGTGAAAACCAACGTCGCTATGAGAAGCCAATGGTAGGGTTTTTTTAATACTGCTACGTGGCTGTGGAGTTTTTTTTATGTTATTGGAAGGCAAACAAGCAGACGGATTTCCTGATGGTAAGAAATTCACGCCGCCTAGAGACACCAAAGGTGGTAATGGTGCGTTGCCAACCTGAGTTGCCAAACGGGATGTTAGGCCTCGAGCAAAAGTAAGTTTACCGGCTACCTTACCCTTTAAACCGGAACACGTCATGACGTTATGGCGGCAGGAATAGGTAAGGCGGTGGTACCAATCCGGGTGAGTCGCTGCGAAACTCTACCACCTAGTCAGATGTCACGGTGCTAGTGATGTTAGTCCTATGCTCGCCATTTACGAGCTGCCTGGCAGGAAGGCAGATGGTCTATTCTGCAAAAGAGCCCGGACCAACACGGGAAAATATTCTTAAAATAATTTAAAAATATAATAACAACTTCCTATAAAACCTTCAAGTAATGTAGCTAAGAACCATCTCTATTACTTCAGCTTTCAAACAAAAAAATCCGCAATGAAATTTGTTCAAAGGTTATGATGCCACACACAGACACTTCAACTTTACCGTTTGAAGTCTCTCGTTTTCTGCCGGGGCTTAAAACTAGTGTCATCGTTATACGGTTATTAAAAAGAAGTGACCATGTTATTTTTATTTTTAATAAATTCCATTATCTCTAGTATTTATGAAAATCGGTTCAGTGTTCCGATGATTAAAGTTTAAAAATTTACGTTCGAGTTTTACGTTTGTTTTGAAGTTGTATAACGGTGATTGCAGGAAGGTATGCTACGACGGCAACACACGGAAGCGGAAACTCTGCACGCGGTGCAAATGATGGGGTGGGAGTGGAAGCTCAAGGAATTGGGGATATGCGATTATAAAACAACACCGAAGATAGATCCGACACACGTACCACAGATACACGTGTCGAATTTTGACTTGCCCGCTTGAATTTTAAGTTCATATTGCCTGGGTTTAATGTAAGGCTGGTACTGACGTGCCAGTGATACTCGACTCTCATTTCCACCAAGTCTGCCACACACAAGGAGTTCAAGGGCCCGTATACGTAGACTTCTAATATACGAATCGGATTTGTAGAGAATTGTCCACCAACGTCGACGGAACGAGATGGTCGCCCTATTGCAACGGGTAGATTACTAAAATAATATAAGTATATATCTTCTCGCCAAGTACCTTACGGGGTTGGCTAGAGTATCGATATAATATAGATTTACTCTCTACTAACAGCCCGTCTTAGCTTCTCGCCAGTGGACAAACTTCCAGGTTATTATACATGTAATCTTTCTCTTGAATACTCTATCTATTAAGAAGCCCCCATCAATATCCGTGGAGTAGTTTTAAAAATCTAGGCATACATAGGGACAAATAGCAGAAGGCGAATGTCTGAATTCGCGACCATCATTTCGTTCTCGTGGCGGAATTGGACAAAACGAATTTTTATTCGGTTTTATACAACTTGGAGTATATGTTTCATTTTCATCGACTGTTCTCTTAAATAGTCTATCTAATACGGGCAGTGTACCTTATCAGTTCACCCTGGCTAGATTTACGAAAGAGCATCTTACTAGCAGTACCGTAAAAACTTCAAGGTTCTTAATAATAGCCATATGTTGTCCACCTTCGCAGTAGCGAAGTGTATTACTAATACAACCTAAAAATTTACTACTCCATTAAAAGCCATGTATGGCTTTTAATGGAGTAGTAAATTTTTAGTCTTAGTTGCGTACGCTTAAAAATGTTTCACGTTGATAAAAAGTTTTGTGAAAATCCTACTTTTCTATGGACATATTCCAAGTCATTTGCAATTATTGCATTGTCTTTATCTTGCTTAGTTTTTTTTTCAAAGCATGAGAAAAGTGCCAAATTTGAAATATCTTAGACACGCCTAATTGTGAAAGACATAATGAAAAACCATATGCAATTGTGAATGAATTTTTAGGAAGAACACCTTTGACTGTTTTAATCTTTTTTCAACATTTCCCATGTCAGGTAGAACTGAAGGTAAGGCTCCTCATGTGTGGTGGTCTTAAATCCTAACTCTAACGTTATAACATCGATTGGTAATGCGAATCAAGCGGAGCTACAAAATTGGATTATAATAACTAAATTTCTTGACTTTGTCGTCGAAACCTCTCTGAAGTTCTCCCGCGCCTCGCTTTTCGGTGACGGGTGACTCTTCACTTTTGTATTATCATATTATTTTAGCTGACGATCGACTAATATACCGTTTATTATAATTACGCCATCTATGATGTCGCACAGCTCATAAATAAATCTATAAAGTGGTACAACTTGAAATTTATCCAATATTTACTATTTATTTACCGGTTTATTTAAATTACTGCTATTTGATGAGAAACTAGTAATCAAATAAATATCTTCATTCAATTGTATGTTAAACCAAATGAGAATATATATAGAGAATATTTTTTTGTTGCTGAAAAATTGTACATTTTGAATTGTTTTATTCATAATCTTTTATTATCTAAATGTGTAATATATTCCATGTTTGTTTGCTATTCGGTAGCAACACACGGGTCACATATACACATATTGTGTCAGTCAGGGTGTCACTAGTGTCTACAGATTATTACCAAGTGGACTGACTATGAAAAGTATGAGTTCTAGGGACCCGTATATTATAAGCAAGCTAGTGGCATAATGCGAATTCAGCTTAGCTTATAACATTTCAGATACAAAAACGCGAGTGGGTGCATAATCCATGGCGTATGTTATTTAAAACCAGCTCTAGTACCGTGTCAAAATAAGTCGATCGCCAGCTTCACAAGAATCAACCCTTACCGAAATGTGAATACACATTTATTAATAAAATATCCAATTCATATTTTTTATAATCTACCAGAAACCCGTTTCTGCGTTTTTATTGTTGTCGACATTTTACTAATGACTGTCATATCTAAAAATCCAATTATGTACTTTATTATAATTGCCGATTTATTGCTGTAAATATTTTATATTATAAAATTTAAACTACAATTTTAACTTAATTTACATTAAACTATTGGCTTCCAGGACTACATTTGTTTATATTAGATTAGAAAAAAAAAACCTATCTATTCGATTATAATCTTGGCACATAAAGCTTATAATTTTAAAGAATTATATTATTATTTTAATAATCATGAAATATGAAAATTTACTTTTAATTTTAATATTTGACATCTGACTGCTGCAATTTTTATTATATAAGAAAAAAATTAAATTAATCAAATGTCTTCTTTCTTTGTATATAATGTATTTTTTTTAAACCTTTTTAACTGTGCTTTGAAATAATTGAAATGACGAATTTTGCTTTTGCTAAACATTTAATTGGCCTCTTGACCGCTGTTTAATAGAAATATACAAATTAATCAACATATTTACTGTCTTTAGAGTTTGTAATCGATTTACTATTTATTGATTAGAATCTTTTATAAGATAAGACTAGCTAATTTAATATTACCTTTTTGATATATTTTTATCGGTTAAGTACAAATTTTGCACTCTAGAAATTATATTAAATATAATTAAGTGTTCCTCGAATGCTACAGTAGCGGTCCGGAGGCTAACATTAGGATTTATGTGACTGTTTTGTATTTGTAATTTGTATGTAAGGCATGGATGTTATAGCTTTCCATATAAGCACCTCTCTCTTGGCTTCGCAGATATTTTTAGAAAGTTTAATTTATTCGGAGAAAATATGTGCACGATAATAAAATTCTACAAAATCTATTATTATTGCCTATAGAAATATATAATAACTCCATTAAATTACTTTTAAGATGTGAAAAGTGCATTAAAATCATGTTTTTCTCAGATTAGTTATTAATAGCGTTAGAAATAGGAATTACTTTTAAAAGCACATATAAATAGTTATAACATTCCATGCCCGCATTGTATGTATATGTTGAAAGTAATCAATCATTCTTCATGTGTGCTTGTAATCATTTTGTTTTACCTTGTGAAATTTGAATATCACATGCTTTATTATCGTATCTAAAATATTTAAAATAATGTAAAAGCTAATGAGTAAGAGCTAGCAGTCCAGATCCTACTTTCCTATAGAATGTTGTGTATGCTTATTTACGCGTATAACGTTAAAGAAATTTTATTTAAGTAGATTTTATTTTCGTAATACTTGAATCTTTGAAAGTATTGAACTTTTTAATAATCCGTCATTAAAAATCTGCAAAATCCAGAAATAGTGTTACATGCATTATGTAGTATTAGCGGCCCGCCCCGACTTCGCACGGTTATGAAATCTAATATATAAAATTCTCGTGTCACGGGGTTTGAACTTGAACTCCTCCGAAACGGCTTGACCGATTCTTATGAAATTTTGTGAGCATATTGAGTAGGTCTGAGAATCGGCCAACATCAATTTTTCATCCCCCTTAATGTTAAGGGTGCTCCACCCCTAAATTTTTTTTTGTAATTTTCAGACAATTTATTTTGTTTTTATTTTTTTATGACACAGCATATAAAAGTACAATACAACCATAAATTTTCACCATTTTATCACCAACCCCAATTTTTTAATGGTCATTTTAGTAATTTAATCATTTTTTATCCCGGGTCGATAACTGATCAATCGTCATTTAATTAGTTATATGGCAAAACAATGTTTGCTATCAGCTAGTATACATATAAACCTCCTCTTCAATCACTTTATCTATTAAAAAAACCGCATCAAAATCCGTTGCGTAGTTTTAAAGATTTAAGCATACATAGGGACAGAGGAAGCGACTTTATTTTATACTATGTAGTGATGTATCATGCCGGCTAAACGAATGGTAATAAGTAAATTTGAGAAAAAGTATTTTCTATATTATGGTTATTTTTTTCAAAATATTTTTTAGCGTTTTTTTTTTGTATACTGTTCAATGTTACTTCAAATTTTGTGTGAAGTAAAAAGGGGATTTTTTTATAATTTTCAAATGTGAATTTTAATGCTCTTCTTAAGACAATGACGCGTGGTACTAATGGAACATAGTCAAGTAAAACATTAAACATATTATT
>NJDC01000156.1:1137182-1150259 GCA_002245475.1 Calephelis virginiensis
CGCATGTTTATGCATTCCACTTCGACGGGTCCTACGTAAACTGGTACAAATGCAGTTGCACAACTTTACAGGAGAGCGATTTGTATGTTTTAATGCGTGTAACTTTAACATTATACAACGTACATAGTTAAAATTTTGAAATGGTATACTTGAATCCTTTAGAAAAAAAACTGCGTTAATAATTTTAATATTTTTTTCATGAAGTTAAAGAATGGGTTGTTTAAGTACGAATGATGCCATAAAAACGTTAGTGACATTTTGCTGCTTGTACCAGTTTACGTAGGACCCGTCAACTTGTGGTTTGATTGTAATAAATGTCTTAGATCTTTCTGAAGCCTAAAGAAATTGAATTAGTTACAGCTACATTTACTTTATAATCGCCAATACCTACCTACCTAGTTGTAAACGGACTAAATAGTGTAGCCGTAACATAAATAACGGCCAATGTTAATAATGTATCTCAATCTAATGGATTTCAAGCAATCTAGATAGCTGGGTATCCGGCCGCCTATCCCATACCTAATTGCCATATTAATCCTGTCCACAGATATGTTATTGGCAAGCGATAACATAAAAATGGATCAAAATATCAATCTTGGACAGCAAGTTTTGGATTAGGATTGATTATTAATATTGGCCGTAAGTCTGTCTATTACTATCAGGAAAGACGTGCGCTTGTTCTTTGTCATGTACCATAAAAAAATAGGAATGTTGCAAATCAGCAACAAAAGTCGCTTCCTTTGCAACTTTTTTTGCTGCTCTTTAATGTGTTACACGAGACGGATGACAATGAACACGATTTTTGCTGCTTCCAATAACAGTTCGACATTATAAATTATTTGTGAAAATATGAATAACGGAAATTCTTAAAGGCGTACTAGAGGGTTGTAATCATGCCTTTCAACAAAGACAACCTTGTAGAAAACTTTTTTTCCATCTTCCGATTACTATTAAATTTGGATTAAATCGACAGTCCAGACAGATGGAAACTAATGTTTACAACCATTCCCCGTGTTGGTCCGGGCTCCTTTTCAGAATAGACCATCTGCTTTCCTGTGCCAGGCAACTCGTAAAAGGCGATCATAGGCTTACGGCACTAACACTGTGACATCTGACTAGGTGGTAGAGTTTAGCAGCGACTCACCCGGATTGGTACCACCGCCTTACCTATTCCTGCCGCCTTAACGTCATGACGTGTTCCGGTTCAAGGGTAAGGTAGCCGGTAAACTTACTTTTGCTCGAGGCCTAACATCCCGGCCTCAGGTTGGCAACGCACCATTACCACCTTTGGTGTCCCTAGGCGGCGGGAATTTCTTACCATCAAGAAATCCGTCTGCTTGTTTTCTTCCAATACCATAAAAAAAACAGCGTTTACACCTGTCTGGAACGTCCTTTCAAAAGCGTTTGATGGTCCAATAGAATTACTTACAAATAAAAGCTCTGGGTGGTACAGTAATGCTGAATATTTAACCGAATATTGACTGAACTAAATATTTTTAGAATACTGACCTTATCAACGTGTAGCTCACGTCACAGACTTGAACCTGCCTTAGCTATAAATATTAAATTATCTAGTGATTTGCTAACCTTACTTTTTTCGAACCCTTTTCGAGCAATTATACTATATCACAATTAAACTTTGCGAATTTATTCCATACGTTCTTTGCGATGGCCAATTCATTCAATTAAGAAATTAAGATACTTTTTTATGTATAAGTTAAATTTATACGATGCTAGCTGACCCGGCGAACTTCGTATCGCTTGACACACAGCTACTAACAGTTTGTTGGGATTAAAACATAGTTTTTCCCATTTTCTCTGCAACTTTCCCGGTTTTTATTATCATAAAAACCTTATCCTAACAATAAGTATCTTACACAAAAAAAGAAAAGAAAAACAAAGGAAAATTGCTTCACCCGTTCAGACGTGATGCGATGACCACTCGCAATGGTTAATTTATAATATTTATTATTAATTTACAAATAATAAATAAATCCCTGGACAAATTACGCAATTTATTATTAACATTTGCTCCCAATCTAAAAACGAGCTATTAATAAATCACTAGAAATAATAGAGACGTAGTCAAAACTACTTAAATATGTAAATGATTGTATTAAATTTACATAGTTCCAACCATGTTCCAACTTCCTGTTATATTATATACAATGACCCAAAACAAGCGACTAAATAACAATAATTTTATGTTTCAAAATCTTTAACAAGAGACTGAATAATACTATTTATAGAATAAGATTCAAAAAATACTTTCTTTATCAGCCAGTTCATTCTTTACTTTTTTAATTTATTAAGGTAATAGTAATTAGTTTTAATATTAATGTTATGACCAAACAGAAGTACATACACCAGGGCTTGGAAGTACTCACTACTCTTTAGGGTTTTACTTTTTAGGGTTAAGGTAACCTGAAACCTAATGCGCTCTTTATGTACCTGCTTGCGTTGATTTCGGTTTTCAAATAAACTGGTTAACAAGCCCTAACATACACAGTTAAAGCAACTGTGTTTTTAATGTGCTTAATAGTTATACTAATATTAAACTTTAATTACACGTGTCTAATTAAATATATATTTTAGTTTAAATATTTTGGGTGTGTAAAAACAAAAAGGCTAGCAACGTATTATTAGTCATTGAAAAAAGTTTTCTAGCTTTCCCGCAGGCATTAAATATTGCAATAAAATAGTTTGCTATTTTTTTGCCTTCTAACCATCTCCACATAAAAAAATTGTACGTTAACATCGCTCCGTTCAAAGTCAAATAATTTAAGCGTAACAAAACTTCAAGAAACCGACTTTAATTTTAATACTGCATTTACATACACAAAAATTAAGGATTTTGCTCGATTTTGCCGTCATCTTATCCCTATATCCCGTCTTAATGGCGATAACTACCTCAGAATTACGCTCATTCAAACAAAAAAAGATTTTCTAAAATCGGTTCAGAAATGACGGGGAATCGGTTAACATACATAAAAATATAGGATCAAAAGTTTAAAAGGACTAAAACAGTTTTGCATTTATGGATTATTTGGTAATTGTCGTATTTTTTCGTAATTCGGTGTAATTTTAACGATTCTACAAGTTTGTATGGAAGTACTATTTAAATTATGCGCTTCTGCTATATTCGTCAAGCTTCGGAAATCCGAATGTATTTTGAAAATACCTATATAGAGATATTATAACACATAATTAATAATTTAGCTTAAATTTAGATTAGGTCAGTCAATTCAAAAATATTTTTTTTTAAATTGGCTGACCTAATAGCCAATTTAAAAATAAAAGTATAAAGTGTAAAAAGAGTAAAAAGTGTAAAGCCGAAGCGCATAATTTAAATAGTAGTACTGTACAGTTGCTTAGAATAACCAGTCGGAAGAAAATTTCCTGTAACCGAGAAGTAGTTAAAATAATCTATTTTTAAGCACATAGTAAACTGATTCAACACTACAATGAGTTATAACATTATGTTGGTATAACTACATAATTGTAATTAATTAAAAATTATAAACAGACATATCCCGGAAATAAATAGTTTTAAAGTCATTGTTAGCGAGGTCTAATAACTTATGGGAAGGTCCTTCAAGATAAACTAGAAACAAACTTGTAGTTTAGACAGAAGCGGATTAATTGTCGAGACGCCAAAATTATTTTAGCCTAGGCAAAAATAATTAATGGCGTCCCTGTAGCGTCCGTCTATACCTATTAGGTATTCATTTGTGACTTTGAATATTTAGGGAAATCTTTCGATCTACTGGTGAAACAATTTTGTCGAAATTGATTTGGTATTTTTGAGGGATGAGGCTGTTAATTACTTGCATTGTATTATTTTTTTTCATTTACATCCGCGCTTCTCATAACCTCGAGCCCCTAACCAAGTGCCTAGTTTGCCCTAAGGATAATCCGCCACTGAGTTTAGAAAAACCGGCCAACTGCGAGTAGGCCTTGTGCATCGAGGATACCGTACAAATCTGTAGGTGTATATGTAAAATAATATTTAAAATGTTTCTATTATATGACTAGCCAATCCGACGAACTTCGTATCGCTTGACATTAACTGCTACTTACAGTTTGTATGGACCAAATTGAAGTATGTCTTTTCTCATTTTCCCTAAAATTTTCCCATTTTTCTCTTCATATGATCCTTTTTCTGATAATATACATATATTTTTTTATGATATTGGAAAGCAAAGAAGCAGACGGATTTCGCGATAGCACAGTATTAAGAATTCTACCTACCAGTGACGCAACTTCTTTTTTATTGAATTCATGCCGACATTTCATATACCTTCTCACGGCATGTCAGTAAAGGGTCAGGGTTGTCAAATAATAACAACTTAAATATTTCAGATAGAAGTTTTAATTTGAAATAACAAAGAAAATATGTGAAGTTACTAATGGAGCCGATGATGGGCTTGCTGACTTTTCGTCCACAAAAACGACACCTTTTATTTTACTATTTTTTTCACTGACGATTCGTCCACTATCAAATTATTGAAGCTGTTTAGTACAGTCAGGTAAAAAAGTATTATGATATCAGAATATTGTATTATTATAAGACTTTCTAATTACAACTATTTGACGACGATTCGGTTAAAAATTGTCACGTCCCCACAAAGCAATTTGTATCACTGTTAGTCTCATAAGACAATTCATAATAAAAAAAACAAAAGTCAATCATAATGGATATTTAGTATTAAAATCAACATCTTAAAAATATAGGATTATGCTGATGAACAAAAAAATAATTATATATGTTATTTATTATCTACTTACTGTTAAAAAATCGCAGATGTAATCAATTCAAACAAAAATCATTCATAATGTATAAATCGCCTTATGTTATATATTTATGAATCCATTATAGAGCTTTTTTGCTTGGTACCGCACATAGGAGTGAAATAGTTTTCACCATGCTATCTATAAAATATTTGGATTTGTAATACCCACTTTAACTTTATCCTATTATGTGATTAACTTCATCATACATGTAAAATATTTTTTTAATTAAATCTAGAGTAATTGCTGATGTTGATGTATTAATTTATTTACTGTAAAATAAATAGATTTTATCTTAAAAGTTAAAAACATATACCTAAATGGATCGCTTCGTTTTGTTAAAGCTTTGTATCTGACTGTATAAAACAACTTTTCAATGGTACACTTCAGATAAAAAAATAATAAAATTAAAAGGTGTCGTTTCATCTTTAAAACAACGCAACGGATTTTGATGTGGTTTTTTAATAGATCAAGTGATTGAAGAGGAAGGATTATATGTATATTTCATACCCGTGCGAAGCCGGAGCGGGCCAATAGTTTGAAATGAATTTCAACTACCTTCATGCGTTCCTTGAAAAAGGGTCTTAACAGATGGACGAACAACAAGTAGTATCTTCACTCCCATATCCCCGTAGCGGTAGGCAGAGGCACGACCAGGGCACCCACGACTAGCCGAAGACACTAAGTACCACATTGTGATAGGTGGCAAGCCTATCGCCAACCGGGCACATATCTAATCCCGAGCAACATTTTTTTTATTAAAAAATTGGAAAAAAACAAATTTTCTTTTTGTTGCCCGGGACTCGAACCCGGGACCTCATGCTTCAAGACCAACATCTGAACCGCTAGACCACAGAGGCGATAAATGTATAACAACAATAACGACGATAACGACGAATAATAAAGTGATGTTGCAATGATTTTTTACTTTCAAGGTACAGAACCCTAGAAGCAAGTTTAAATATTTTTTTTGGTTTTCCAGTGGTGGCAGTGGCTAGTGAAAACGAACGACATAAACCAATTATGGGCTGCCCAACCTACTTATTTGATTTCTCAAGCTTTGTACATGCTAGCGGGTCTAGTTACACTCCTACATGGTAAGCATACGCAAAGCAACTGACCTTGCCACAAAAAATTAAACTCCTGCTTAACTAAACACGATCTAAAATTGACATCCAAACATGCCACACGTCGATAACGTAACAGCGTGTTATTGGTTGTGTACATGTGTTTAACGCATGTTTAATTTTTTTGTAGTAAGATGGTAAAGGTTTGAAAGCTGTACAAATTTAAATTTTGGCGCAGTATTATATTTCTAGTTGTGTTAAACTCCCTACGAAAAAAGAAGGGTTTTTTAAGTTTGACGTATCTGTGTTGGTATGCATTTGTGTTTGAGTGCGTGTGTGTGCGTGTATGTGCGTGTTGTGTGTCTGTTTCATCATAACTTTTGAAAGGGAGGACCGATTTCAATGTGTTTTGGTAGAATGGTGACTTAACCGAGAGGGTGCTTAACTACAATGCATTTAAGTTTTGTCGTGGGTTGAAAATTTGTATAAATTATTAATGATTAGGATTGCCTTTTTAAGACCGTGGTCTTGAGACATGGTGGCGCGTTTCTAAACTACTACTAAAATTATATAGATCGCATCGATGGCAAACATCAAAGAAATTGGTGCGTTGCTGTTGTTGTATGTCTTATGATAGCTAAAAACCACTCGGGTTTCCTAATGGTAAACGATAACGATGCCATATGTACTCCTCAGCTTTCACAGGTCGCTCTCGTAGGCCTATTGTGAAAAACTGTCAGCTACCAAGTCCTCCGAACCGGAATGTCTGCCATTGTGGCTACAGGAATAGATAAGGCAGATAATTCCACCCAAGCAAGTTCAAGCACATCGCCCTACCACCAGTTTTCTTAAAGTATATTCACGCCCATATCCCCGAAGAGGTAGGCAGAGGCACAACCAAGGCACCTACGATTAACTGAAGACACTAAGTCCCACAATATGATAGGTGGCAAGCCTATCGCCAACCTAGCACATATCCAATCCCAAGCAACGTTTTTTTATTAGAAAATTGGATAAACCCAATTTTCTTTTTGTTGCCCGACCCGGGCCTCATGCAGTCAAGTCCGACAACTGAAACGCTAGACCACAGAGGCGATTTTCTTTTCTTCTTGTTGGTAGTTTATACTTATAAAATAACATGTCCCGACTGACGGATTCATTATCGCCGAAACTATTAAAGTTACAGACATGAACTTTAGTGAGCAGGGTCGTTTTATTGAGTAGACACCCACTTAGGACGGAATTTTGGAAATTCTATCCCTAAGGGGGCGAAATAGGGGTTGAAAATTTGTATGGAAGACCGTCACTTCTTAAGTTAGAAACATGAAACTTTATGTTTGATCTGCTTATTAAAAATGAGTAAATAATTATGTATTTAAGCGTTTCTGGAAAGTCTGCCTCTAAGGTGGTCAAATAGGGGTTAAAAATTGTATGGAAGACCGTCTTCTTTAAGTTGGAAACAAGAAACTTTATTTTGGGCTACTTGTTAAAAATGAGTATTTAAGGGTTTCTGGAAATTCTACCTCTAAGGGGGTGAAGTACGGGTTGGAAGTTTGTACGGGAGTCCTAATTAATGGGCTATTGATTAAAAATAAACCAATACGTTTTAAAAAGGAATAAATTATTAATACATTTTATAATTCAACTTCAGTTCAGTAAACATATGTACTGCACGAGTAAAGCCGCGAGTAATAGCTAGTTAACCATATAACCTATTCTCTCCTCTCACGAACTGCCAGGCACGGAGGCAGATGCTATATTCTACACAGGAGACTCCAATAAAAACGGGGAATGATTAACATAAACTCATAATAGATAGTGTATATTATGTCAGGTGTGGTAGCGAACTACCTATGAAGCGGTTTTGTTACAACCCTAAAATAAAACTGTCATACCTTTTAAGTCGGTACAAGTTTTGATTAAATTTGACTGAATTCTGTTTAGCGATTTCGGAGTTAACCCGAACATTCATTGTGACACTATTTTTGTACATATATAAGACAGGTATGGTTAATATCTATATATAGATACGAGTATATGTAAAAGAAAGTGGTGTTACTTACACTATTTATAACATAAGATAAGCTGAACCGATTAGGCTGAAAATTGGTGGAGAGGTAGCTTAGAACCGAGAGAAAACATAAGATACTTTTAATCCTGTTCGATTGTGAGGAAACTGGGGAAACATCATTTTAATTTTTCCCATACAAATTGAACGGGCGGAACGATGTTCGCGGAAACTGCTTGTATTATATATAAATGTGTGTTTTATTGTTTGGTTTATAACAAATACTTGAAAACAATTTTTTTTGTTAAAGCTTTCAGGAAAGGTGGTAGATGGCCTTATTTCTGGTTGGCAACGATCTTACATGGATTATACGCTGACAACTTCTGGCACTTCGTGGTACCCGAGTATGACAACTTCTGGCACTCCCAGACTCCTGTTATGCTGTTGGGTGCTAGACTTCCCCTTCATATTATTTTCCTTTGTGAGTATTAGCATCATTTTTGTTTCTTTTTTTTTAAATATTTTTCGTAATCATATGTTTTTACTTCAGATAATAATATAGACTCTTGCGACCTTTGCAACCCTTGCCTGCGACTATAGAGTAGAGTACTTAGAGTAGGTTACGTTTTGAAAAACCTGACGGTTAGCTTATCATTTCAACGATTTAAATTCTCGAGCTTGAATATCATTCATTGCGTTAGATTTTTTAGCTAACTTCTCGAATAACTATACTTGTATTAAAAAATTGTACTATAACATCGCTTCCTTGCGAAATGAAAAAAGACAAACAAATCAAAACTTCTAAATTTCTAAGTATGGATTCACATCTATATATAATAGAGTCGTGTTAGTTACACTATTTATAACTCAAGAACGGCTGAACCGATTTGTCTGAACATTGACAGTGAGGCAGCTTCGCACCAGGAAAAGGAAATAGGATACTTTTTATCCCGTTCGACTACGAGGAAACTAGGAAAACAAGTTTTATTTTTTCCCACACAAACTGAGCGGGTGGAATTAAGTTCGCCGGAATAGATAGTTTATAATATTGGAAAAAGTTTCAAATAAATGGGATAAAAAGTAAACTCCGCCTTTTTAATTCCAGACCCAGCTTTCATATACCACGCAGCGTACGCTGTATCTAAATTAAACCTGCCAAAATATGCCGAACCCTTCGCTGTCGGAATGGTTACTGTCCTGATAGATATCCCATACGACATAGTAGCTGTCAAGTTTGTGCACTGGACCTGGCATGACACTGATCCAAATGTTTTCGACCGCCACTACTGGGTTCCGTGGAACTCTTATTATTTCCACGCTACTTTTGCAGCTAGTTTATATTTCTTCTTCAATGTGAGCAGAAAGTGGTTCGCCCCACAAGTGGCTCAGTGGACGTCAGCATCGTAAGTATTTGCATTTTTTTGAAGTCTTAAACTCTAGAGTCTTCTTCTTACTAACTTCATCTACATAGAGCTGATTATCTTTGAACACTAAAAAACATTGGTTTATTAGATACCGTTTCATTAGATACCGTTGTCATTAGCACAGTCTGACCACTGTCCACTTTACGATATTTTAAAAATATTACAAGGGGATCAGACATTTATGTTGCTTACTGTACCTCCCTGTTTTTTTGGTACTGTGATTTTCCATAAATTACATAAAAATTTTATAGGGTTACGTTATAATTTTTTTTTAAATTATATTCATTTTTTTGTCTAACATTTTGTAAAATAATATTTCGAGAGTAACACAGTAAACTGCTTTAAAAAAAATGATAAGTATAAAATTGCAAGTATATATTTTTTAATTAATAGTTGTAAATGGCGTTTCACTAATTATCCATAGATGGACAGTGTACAATATCCTATGAAATGATAATAATTTATTTGCGGAATATTTATGTTTCAAAAATATTTGAGCATATCAATATTTTCTACCATATGTATGTCCAATTGTTGAAGTTATACTTCTTTTGGCGCATTAGGAAAAAATGATGAGGGTAAATTTTTACGATGCGCGCGCACACCGTCACGAAAAACCGACATGATGAAGTTAGCTATGAAGTTAGCTATAGATAACATTTTAGTTTTTAAAAAGATTTTTATCTTATCACGCCGAAGAAGTATAACTTCTATCGCGTGTACATAAGTACACACACACACTTTTTTTTATTATAATATTCCAACAAATTATTCCGGCTCTCTGGTTTAACGCTCCGGCGTCGGACTAGACTTCTCGAGGTCCAGGGTTCGATCTACGGGTCGGGCAACAAACAAAGTTGCAAATTTCTGTTTTAATTTTTCTTATGAATGGGATGGGATACGTACCCTGTTGGCGATAGGATTTCCACCTGTCCCATTGTGGGACTGAATGTCTTCGGCTAGTCGTGGCGCTGGTGGGTTATGCATCTTCCTATCCTTTCAGGGATATGGGAGTGGAGATATTTTACTTTAACAAATTATACATATTTAAATCAAAATGAATAAGGTATGGCAACAGTTTTGAATATTTAAAGCGCCATGCGATTTAACGCAGATGAAAGAAGACACAACTGTGATGAATCCATTATTTTTTTAGGAAGTCCGCTGAATGGAAGTCTCTAGCGATTGCCACCATTTTAGGGATGCCTGGAGGAGTATTACTTTTCGTCCCAATTTATCATCCACTACACGACAATCTAAAAATCCACTCAGAAGTAACTACATTTTTACTATTTGCAATTTATTTCGTCATTGTGCTACAAGGATTATTGAGTGAACGAGAGAAAAGCAAAGACAAGTAAGTAAAACAAATGACTAAATATCTTTTCTGTGTTAAAAATTTGAACTTAACAGCTATTTTGTGAAACGTCTTCCCGATGTCACTTTTTGACGTGTGATTGTCAGAAATGAAATACAACTTCATTTTTTATTAATATTAATATTTGTTAATATTTTGTTTATGATTTAAAATTCTAAATCAGAAACACAAGCCCTCTTATTAATAAGCATGGACTAAAGTAGGAGTAAAATTAAGTTGATATAACAGTCTGTATCACATTACAATAAAGAATATAATACCAGGTTGGACCTTGGTGTACTTACTTCGTTTTATAAATAAGGCGGCAAACGTCACACCGACGCCTTATATCTGAATGCCTTTAGACTTACTTTCAAATTTTTTAAGTAAACTTTATACAAAATTCGGGTTTGCTTTGTATCTATGGAAGTCCCGCCTCTTATTACGTAGTATTTATATACTCTTTGCTGAATACCTATTTAAGTTGGTGGCACTGGACACAATGTTTGTATCATAATCTGTATGTATTATATAGAATTCCAAAATTGTTTATTTTTCCATTAATTATTTTGATAAAGTATATGGGATAAACCAGCTCATAAGCACACGCTCTTCTGACAGTAAGAAATAATTGTACCCTATAGACACCATAAATGTAATTGGTGCGTCTCTTCTGACTTTCCTGTCGCCCAGGTTCTAAGAATCATGTGTAAATAAATTGGTTATTCTAATTTCCATCGGAAAACGAGTCATAAATACTGTATTTGTAACGGAAGGAGTAACTAAGGAAACATTTAAACATTACGTAAATTAATCAAGGCCACGATACCATCTGTGTCAATATGTTTAAGAAATAGGTCGGTGTGTTACAATCTATATACCTATTACTATTTATATCAATTACTAAATACTTTTCGTTCATTACTGATAGATTTACGGCCATTATCAATAACCTATGTATAGATACATCTATAAGTTTCGTTGATAAGATATTTTTGGTGATTATTAAAAAATAAAAGTGGTTGCTAGGTAACTGATCTATAGCAGCCTCTTAGATAGGTTATTGAAAATGGCCTTTAATAATTGAGAATTTATTTACACATTGATCACAATATTGATATATATTCTAACATTTTGATTCTATCGGATTGTCAAGCTGATCTAAAGGATCTATCTCTAGAATTTGATTCTAAGCTTACTGTGGAATGCTGGGCTAAAACCACGATATATTCGAGCTATATCAGGTCACTGCGAGCTAAACAAACACCTTAACAACATGATCCTTAATATTTATTGAGATCACAATAGATCTAGTTAGGTTGCAATGATCCTGGGGGTAGCTCTTTACGAACTCTTAATAGTAATAATAATAAAATCTATACAGATTGCATTGATAATAGGATAATAACCTACATCATTACCAATAATACCATCGATGGTACCTGTACCAGCTTGCCCGTGTAAGAATCTACCGCATTTTCTATAGGCGTTAGGGATTATCCTTCGCTATGATGACAGTGTTCCGGTCCGTAGATTATCATAGGCGGTAAACTTGCCCATTTCGTAAACATGGCATTTGAAATTCATAAAAAAATTCATAAAAAAAACAGTTTGAATTTCTGTCATAAAATAACACTATACAATAATAAATGCAGTACACTGTAAAGGTCAAGTATTAAACTAATAAACTATATTATAGTGTTAAAGTAGTGTCAAGTGTTAGTGTTACCATGACCTTTACAGGGTAATGCATTTGTTATTTTATGGCAGAAAATCAAATTTGTTTTTGTATGGAATAAACAAACAACATTCTTATTAGAAATTTTCAACAAACCCCAACAAAACCAACATGTGATAAAGCTAAGAACCATTTCGATCACGTCAGATTTTTAACTAAAATCCTCATCGAAATCGGTCTATCCGTTCAAATGTTTTGATGCCAAATACACACATCAAAGTTTTAGTTGTTGATAAAAATCAATTACTAGGCCTATAAAAATGAAATATTAGGGCTATACCCTTAGGTCACAAGTAATGTTTTATGTAATTAGTGTGTAAATGTTTTGGAACCGAAGCCGTACTTTTTCAAATCAGCCCCCCGGACCACGGAAAGAGGGGGGGTTGCAACGCTCGATTTTTTCCCCTTGTCGCATGATTTTTGCACGATGTTGCGGAATAATGGATTAGAAGCTGTATTGAAACGATAAGAAACTGATGCCGTACATAATGAAATGACCAAATTACCCTTGAAATTAGTAAAAAGTCCAAAAAATTTATCGATTTTATGGTGCACTATTTTTTTATGGCACTGCGCGCTTTCTTCTTATACATACATACATATCTTCACGCCAAGTCCCTTACGGGGTAGGCAGAGAGTATCGAGTGCCAGACCTCACGATCCTGACAAACCTGTCTTGCTTCCTTCACATT
>NJDC01000156.1:1150410-1170339 GCA_002245475.1 Calephelis virginiensis
TAAATGTTTTGGAACCGAAGCCGTACTTTTTCAAATCAGCCCCCCGGACCACGGAAAGAGGGGGGGTTGCAACGCTCGATTTTTTCCCCTTGTCGCATGATTTTTGCACGGTGTTGCGGAATAATGGATTAGAAGCTGTATTGAAACGATAAGAAACTGATGCCGTACATAATGAAATGACCAAATTACCCTTGAAATTGGTAAAAAGTCCAAAAAAATATCGTTTTTGTGGCGCACTATTTTTTTACGGCACTGCGCGCTTTCTTCTTATTTTTTATGGATCTATAGAGTAAAAATGCCGTACATATATGACCAAAATGAATTCACTATAACTGCACTTTTGAATTCTCACCAGCACTCAGTTGGACAGCTTGCAGGTGACGGCATAGTGCTGAATCTTATTATTTTATGCTCTTATATTGTCCTTCATACGTCACTTGGTATTTCATATGACCCATCCATTTGTTAGACGGGTCTGTACTTAGTCTATGACGCCTATAATGATGATGAAAATTATTCCTATAACATTTATGGTATCTATAGGCCACGGTTGTGCCTTGCCATCAGAAATGCCGCGAGCTCATTCACCGTCTGATTCCATAGCAATAGTTAACTATTATTATTATTCTTAACTCTCAAATCGATAACTCTCATCGTCAAAATGAATCAATTATTATTTAAATAAATTTACTTACATTTACATGAGGTCCCGGGTTCGAATCCCGGGTCGGGCAACAAAAAGAAAATTGGGGTTTTCCAATTTTCTTATATAAAAAAATGTTGCTCGGGATAGGATATGTGCCCGGTTGCCGATAGGCTTGCCACCTATCACATTGTGGGACTTAGTATCTTCAGCTAGTCGTGGGTGCCCTGGTTGTGCCTCTGCCTACCACTTCGGGGATATGGGCGTGAAGATACTTTTTAAATTTACTATTTTCAGACTTACAGCTATCGACTTCATTTTGATTGGCCAGCTAGCTCTCCATTACGTTATTTATTGGACATTTGTAGTATTCTTTAACCCCGAAAAGGAATACTCATTGGGTTTGCATGAGCCTGTAGGGCCTTGCAACGAATTAGCATCGTTGGTTTCACCGTTTGGACAAGTAAGTGACATTACTTTCTATCAAGAACTATGCTTATTTTATATATAAACACACACACACACACACACACACACACACACACACACACACACATAATAATTTATTTTTGAAATTTTGTTGTTATTCTAATCATCTGACTAGGTGGCAGAGTTTCGCAGCGACTTACACGGATTGGTACCACCGCCTTTCCTATTTCTGCCGCCATAACGCCATGACGTGTTCCAGTTTGGAGGGTAAGGTATCCGGTAAACTAACTTTTACTCGAGGCCTAATATCCCGGCCTCAGGTTGGCAAGGCACCATTACCACCTTTGGTGTCTCTAGGCGGCGTGAATTTCTTACCATCAGGAAATCCGTCTGCTTGTTTGTCTTCCAATATCATAAAAAAAATTATTGTACCTAAGGAAGCGTAATTGAATGCATCATATGTATACATATCTACCTGTTCCTTGTGATAGGCGTAGTAACAGCGACACAGTCGTATGACCACTGCGGTTGCTACATTACTACATTAATTTGTTAGTTTGTACCGTCTCAAATAAAGTTTTATTATTTTCCACCATAAATATACTACATAAATCTACTAACTACATAAATCAAATAAATGGAAGAAAGAGTATCGAGATGTAGCAGGCTGCAGGAGTTTAGAGAAAGCGGAGAAGATTTTAGAATGGAGATTGCTTCTTCGATAAGATATACCTACTCTTAAGTACAAGGAAATACTAATAAAGCTACACTTAATAACTTACTTTTCTAAGTAACGGTTTCTAAGTATAAGTCAATTAACTATATTTATTTTCTGTGTATATAAAGCCACATTTTGCCCGTGTTGGTTGATTAGCCAGGCAGTACGTAAGAGCATATGTAAAATCGGAATTTAATAACAAGACAAGAGGGGGTAGAATGCCGTGCACTTACTTATCCGGGTAAGGATCCACCACCTTTCCTATTCCTGGCACCATAATGGCAATATCATGTTCCGGTCTGGAAAGTAAGGTTGCCGGTAGACTTGCACAATGGGTCTAAAACCTCGGCCACCAGACAGCGACGCACCTACAACATCTATGGTGTGTATAGACCACGGTTGTTTCTTACCAACATGCCGAGTGCTCGTTCGCTAACTTGATTCATAAAAAATAAAGTAAAGTTTGTAGCAAACATTATTTTCTAGAATTAGATGACGATATTTCAACTCAGAATACGTATATGAAAATGTAAAACAGGATAGCCAAATTCATAAATAACACAGTTGGAGTCGCTAAAAAGGTGGGGTCAATAAACAGCTGATGTCCATAGATCGCGCGCCGGTCACTGAACTTGAGGAAGTAAATATGGAATATTTAGAGGGAATACATTATTAGTTTGGTTTAAGTCTGATATATTGTTTTAACTATTTCAGTTTTGAGTATTTATCAAAATATCTAGGCTAATTTTCAAGCACTAATTTGTTAAATCCTTATATTAAAACAAATGCCCGAGGAAACGTAGTAAGCGCCATTCCAGTCGAGTTCTTAGCGTTTATCGCTGGAGAGGCCGACTCTGATTTAGTTTATGTCGCCGCAAAATTCACTACGTTTACTTTCTGGCAATCTTAAATACAAGTTCAAAAGCAAAACTTTTAAGAAAATTCTCATTATATTTTAATTTTTAGCATTTGTTTTTAGGCTATATTTCCATAATTAAAAAAACTGTGTCTTAAATTAATGTCTTAAGAAAATCTAAACTTGTGGCCATTGCAAAATGTGAATTTCATTTGCAATTATTATGAACTCATTTAAATAGTTTTAACACATAAATATGTATTCGTAGTTATGGGGTTTAGTTAAGGACTCAATCGATAAGAAAGGAATTAAAAAAATCACCACATGATTGTAATTGTCGCTAGCAGGTAAATAAGCATTTAAATTCAGCCCACAGTGGATTTTTTTCTTTTTTTTGAAAAATGTGAAAATAATCAAATTGTTGTTCTCGAATATATAATACACTGAATATACCTTTAAATACATACCTACATTTAAAAAATAATAATTGAGATTTGTGGATTAAATCAGGGTAGAACAATTCATGGCATATCACCAGGGAGAGTCGATGATTAATGTACACTCCCTTATTGAAACATATCCTAATATTTACTAATTATTGCGGTTTAAAAGCACACACCAGGTACTTTAGACATAACGGCATCTTTGTTTCAGACTTTATACAAAAGAAAATATTTCTGCCCCGATGAATACGATGAAGGATATTTTGATTTTCATTGTACTGGAGGTCAAAAACCTCCAAATGGTTCAAATTGGTACGTGATTTGCGGAACACCATTTGAGTAAGTGTTAATTTGGTTTCTTTTTACAAAATGAAATTGGATTCAATAGATCATTTGCCTCTCAGCTCGTAACAGGCAAGCATATGTTAAGTGGGTCATTATCATCCGCTGGTTATAGAATGCTGTGGAGCGATTTGACCAGGTAGGGTTTCACCATAATACCATATACTGCCGTCATTGTAGGATTTGGCACTATCGCTTTCAAGTCCGGAGGGTAGCCGATGTTTTTGCATATCAAGTTTGACAGACATATAGACATTAGACATATAGTGCGCCGGTGCCGAATCCGAGTGCTTGTGAACTATCTTATCCCATAAAATTAATAAAATAGCCAGGTCCGGGCAGCACGAAGTTCGCCGTTTCTACTTAGCTTTTACGACTGTATTATTACAAAATATTATGAAGTATTTTTTTTAATTTCTGGCGACGTTGGTATGACAATGTTCATATTGGCATCTGCTTTTTTTCAAGTTAAAGTTTACATTAAGTTACCCTATTTGACAAAATCAGGCTTCAATTTTGAAAATTAGCCATAAATCGTCATAGAAAGTCATGTCAGGTGGCCTCCTTACTCAAGATCATTAATAAATATTAGCAGAAATACACGATTCACTCATTTCATCATTAATAGTTTACTAGTACACTCCAACTGAACAAAATTTACTACATTACTAAATACATATTTAATAACTACGAAAAAACTCCGACCATGTTTCCTTACGATGACGCCAAAAAATTAGTAGGCATATTAGCATACGGCCAATGTTAATAATGTATCTCAATGGATTACAAGCAATCTAGATAGCTGCGTATCCGACGGCTTATCCATACCTAATTGCCATATTTATCCTGTCCACAGATATGTTATTGGCAAGCGATAACATAAAAATGGATCAAAATATTAATCTTGGACAACAAGTTTTGGATTAGGATTAATTATTAATATTGGCTGATAGCCATCAACTTATTATTTACGTACGTTACAGGAACCGAGCTGAGTATATCACAGTAATCTCAACAATACTAATAGTCGCAGCAGGCGTGTTTTATGGAATTTACAAACGTTCAGGGGCACCTACTCCAAATATACAGCAGAAGAAGAAAAGAAATTAAAATAAAGAACACTGATTTTAATGCGAGGTTAGACAAACGTCGCTTTGTTTGAATAGTGTTTTCCAATTCATACCTGTTGGAAATTGTGGGATTATGGTGAAATAAAGATTTTTTTAATATACCTGATCTAATGTCGCATATGAAAAGAAGTTTGTTAACTCTTCCTTGCAATTAAAAGTCAGTGACCATTTTTATTTGTACTTGAAACATTCTAGAGTAAAATATTGAAAAATACCACACACTTCGTATTGTCGAAAACTTTTCAGCTAATCCCGATTAAGAATACGACTCTTAGTATTCACAGAATTGGCGCTTCGCCGTGTTGTTCCACATGTGTATAATTCAAGTGTGCCCTGTGTTTTTTTAATTTATTTGCCAATTAAAGTTATAGTTTTGTATGTCTATGTTTATTACTGACCCACTATGTTGTCAACAAGTTTCTGCACGCTCGTATCCCCGAAGTGGTAGGCATACCTCTGCCTATCTACCAGATTCTCAACTTACAATTAGATGAAGGTGATTGTCACACAGCGTGAGCTGGTAAACCTAACGCCAGCTGGGACATTATCAAATCTCGAGCAACGTTATTTTTATTAGATATAAGAAACAAAGAACACATTATAAGTTGCCCAATCCGGGAATGTGCAAATGTGCTCAACGATACCTCCTGACCGATAGAGACCATACTACACTAGAGACTGACCATACAGGTGAGTGAAGTGATTTACAAATGATTGTTTAAAAATAGTTTTTATAATTTTTAATTTTCATAACTCACATTAATCAGTTGAATTAAATTTCGCTTCATACTATTTGAATTAAAACATTTTGGTGATCAGTAGTTTATATTTCAGTTTTAATGTTCAGATTGTATACTGAAGAACATGCTCGAAGATATCTACGTGTTAGTATTAGGATTAAGAGCTGAATAAAGTTCTACTTTGAGTGATAATTACCGTTACTTCAGCCTTGCTTCCAACCGTTTAACAAAACCCAATCTCAAACATACATTTAAAATAAAGACGTTGATAGCATACTTTCAAAACTTACCATTGTAGTTCTGTGCTTATAAATGTCGAAAAGCTTGCACGCGTGATATAAGATCCAGGCTACAAAATAACAAAGCATCAGTAATATTTCTGATGACTATAGGTGACGGTTTCCATATTACATTAGTCTTGAGAGCCATTGATTTGTTCGCTATTTTGTTTGTTTATATATAAAGCCCCCAAATGTCGCAACTTTTTTATTTGTTTTTATGATATTGGAAGGCAAACAAGCAGACGGATTTCCTTATGTTAAGAAATTCACGCCGCCTAGAGAAACCAAAGGTGGTAATGGTGCGTTGCCAACCTGAGGCCGGGATGTTAGGCCTCGAGCAAAAGTAAGTTTACCGGCTACCTTACCCTCCGAACCTGAACACGTCATGACGTTATGGCAGCAGAAATAGGTAAGCCGTTGGTACCAATCCGGGCGAGTCGCTGCTAAACTCTACCACCTAGCCAGATGTCACGGTGTTAGTGACGGTGAGCCTATGCTCGCCTTTTACGAGCTGCCTGGCAAGAAAGGCAGATGGTCTATTCTACAAAGAAGCCCGGACCAACACGAGAAATCCTGCCTGCCTTTAGTAAGTTTAGCAATTGCTTACTACTAACATAGAGCTACTTACAAGAGGTTTGAACATTAGCTCTGGTAATAACGTCGGTACTTATTAGTATTTTTTCTGTTTATGTAAAAGACATGAGCCAGAACAATCGACATATAGGTTGCGGCTGGAGATTGCTCTGTTTTACTTAGTTGAAATGATGATGATTTAGTAGCAATTATTTATCACTAGCTGTCCCGACGAACTTCGTTTCGTCCGTTCAGTATTGGATATAATAAAGTATTTTTTTCCCATTTTCCCTGCAAGTTTCCCGGTTTTTCTCTTTATAAGAACCTTCTCTTGACAATAACTTATACAATAATATAAGAATTAGCCAAATCGGTCCAGTCGTTCGGTTGTTATGCGCTTACCAACACATTTAGCGATTCATTTTTATATTATAGATTAGGTAGATTAAGTGGTGCTGAAAATGTTACATTTTAAAAGATAATTAAATAAGGAGCTTAATCATAGCACCATTTTCAGTGATTTTATTGCGATTGGGATCAATTTTTATGGCAGCAAGAAGCGATAATTATTGGTACAACGCTTGCCTAAGAGAAGTTTGAATTTTGAAAACAACCTCACACTTAATACTAAAGATAATGTATCAGCACAAATTCGCATTATGGAGAGCAATTTTGAGCATCATTACGAGCAATATAAGAAAAATCGTATACTTATTTAATTATCTTTCAAAAAGTCACAAGTCGACTTTAAACATTACGAGTACTTTAAATGCGACGTAGAATTGAATGCGTGTGTGATTGTATGTGTGATATCCAATGTTTGTATTTGAATGAAAATAATGATAAGTATAAAAAAAATTACCACCAATTATATGATTATATTATCACTTTTAATGATATGTTTAGTTCAACATACAATCACAATCCAACCTTATATCTAACATTATACGTGTATAGACATTGATTCCAAATTATGGTACCTCATATAAACTCCACATGATATCCCGGAGCCCGTATTACTTACGAAATTAGTGGAAAAAGGATTTTCACGTTTGCGTTTAGACTATTAAAATTTGTAACTGACAGCGCCTCTTGTGAACGTTTAAAACAAACAGCTTCATACAAGTGTACAACACTCGAATTACTGGCAATAGTCCAGGGGGTCTAGAACAAATAGTTCAGCCAGTAAAGCAATATAGATCTGCGTTTTGTTAAACTTTATACAAGGTTTTAAATATTGTTAATTATTCACTGTGTTTCGTACGTACAACTACAATGGACAGATGTAATTGTTAACCTAATGTTTAGAAATATTTTAAGTTTGTAACAAAACGTCCGCAAAACTACTACTACTGCGTTTCGTTTACGTTCTGACAGATGTAATTGTTAAGTCAATGTTTAGAAATATTTTAAGTTTGTAACAAAACGTCTGCAAAACTACTACTACTGCGTTTCGTTTACGTTCTGACTGTGACTCATAAGATGTATAAAAGTTATTTCACCGTTATGATGTGTTAACTGAATAAAGTTTCTTTATAATTTGTCCTTATAAGGCTGTTGCTGTTGAGGTTGTAATATTTGTTGCTATGATTACACTTAACTCTTACTTACTAAATTGTCTAAGACTAATAAAGGTTCTGGGCGATTGTAAATGCAGTTGTAAATATTGATTTACATCCGTCTGGATCAAGGTTTAATCCAAATTTAATAATAATCGTCAGATGGAAACAAAGTTTCCTCCAAGGTTACATTTATTTTAAGGCGTTTTTACAACCGTCTAAAACGTCTCTAAGAAAGGCACTGCAGGTAGGGTTGCCAATCGTACTATAATTTGTAGTATTGTACGATATTTCGGGACTCCGTACTATGTACTGTTGAAGAAATATAGCGTACGATATACCATTATATTTCAGTACAATCAGATCAAATCAGTGTTTATACTTTGCAAAATAAAACTAAAAGAAACGATTTCGTAATTTTAAGTAAATTAGTCTATTTTTTGATTCTTCCTTAATTCTTTGATTTCTTTCATTCCTTTGTTGGTTTTAAAAATTTTGAGACAAAAAAAATGGCAACCCTAATTGCAGGACATGCTCTGCAGGCTGAAATCTGCAACTTTGTTGAATTCGGTGTTTCCAAACGTGATTATTAAAAAAACTCTCACGAGGTGAAATAGACTATGGAACATGTATAAATCTAGTTTTATAGCTTAGTTGGAGGCAAGTACCAACATATACGTATTTACAAAACCTGACACAGACTATCAATGCATGGTGAGAAGAGATTCATTTCAAACGCATCCTTACAAACCAACCTTGCAAACCTTGATCCGTCACTTCGGCGTGGCTATGTCCTAGACCCCTGATATTTATCTCACTAAATTATTAAAAACCCTTACCAAATTGATGATAAGATTGAACTTAGATACATTACCACAATCAATATTTTTATAAACAACTTCCAGGATCAAAAGGTTACATACGGAGCTGGTAAAGTTATTCGATGTCAGAAATATCAATTTTCTACAATTTTACACCAAACATACAGTATATAATTTAAACACCAATTTAGCCAAATAATTATTTGCAATTTAATATATCTTTCTAAATTACTAGTAACTAAATAGGTATTGCGTTTTACACATATATTGTAAGCGGATATAAAAATATGATACTTAAACATAACTTTTATGTACTTATCACAATTAAAATACAACTACAGATTCAATAATACAGTTAAAGGAGTCACAGGTTTTGGAGATCAGGGCAAATTATTTGTAGTCGAAATCACAGGTCTATAGGTAAATCAAAAGTTTTTTTCATAACAATACCATGTCCTGTACTATTGCTTGGATTATAAAAGAAGTCACAGCTTTTGGAGATATGGTATTTTATATGCAGTGAAAATCACAGACCTACAGCTTAAGCCTATTTCACAACGTTACAACGTTCTATTCACTACTGCTTTAATACCAATCAACATTATCTGTTAGTGCATATTTATTGTATTCGTAGCAATGCTCTAAGGAATTTCATTGATTATTCTCGATTTCGTATATTGATATCAAACATAATACTGCCAATTCTTCTACAAGCGATTTATTTTACAGTTTCCCAAACATAAAAAACGGACAAAAGGGTAGCTTGGTCTGCTATTTATTAGATACCATTATTTTGCAGTAACAGATATTTATATTGCATGTCACAGATTAGATATTTGCAGCGTGTACAAACTATTCTCAAAACAATATCAAATTCGGTTTCCAAATTTTAGTAGGCCAGCTGTTGACGCGAATGCCTAAAAATAAGTTGTAAAGCAACTACATTATTTCCGAATTATTTTTCTTGGTAATTTGAGCCAAAATCAAAACTTGCAGGTAAATGAGATTCATATAAAATTGTGCTATATTGTAATATATAATAGTTAATAGAAAAATCGGTCGGTTGTCTAAATTCGGAATTGTATAAGGTGTAAGGACATATACAGAAAATAGTCCCTTACATGTACATAATGTAGACATCCATTAGTTACAAGCATTTTTAATAAACAAAAAAAGCGTGCGTATTTTGCAAAATCTCTTTAAATATTTTTATGAACAGCCTGGCTATCTTTGAGAGAGAGATATATATATCTTGCAAATTTGATCTGTTTGCGTGATGCGTGATATCTGGATGAGTGATATCTGAGGAGTCGAGACTCCCTCTCTTTTTAAAATAAGATTTGGCGTAATTATGGACGTCCCCTAATAATTTTTCTAACAGAAGTCCTACGCCTGCAAATATTTTTTAGACATTAATAATTAAATCATTCTGCCTAAATATGCCTAACCGTGAGCATGCAATCTAGACAATCTCATTTCGGGTATACAAAAAAAAACAGTTGGAACATCGTCTTCTAAGGCAGCATCGCTTTAAGTCTTAGTCCATAGGGACAAATATAGAGCATTTAAATATTACACTCACCATCTTTTTCTTTGTATGTACAGGTAGACTCGATAAATGTTAGTAAACTATACGGTAATATTCGATAGGTAAATGGAGAAGGGAAGAAGACAAGAGTGGTAGACTTACTACAATATACTGTAGAATCACGCAAAATCTATCGATATACTTGTGACTTCGTGTAATCTATAACAAGTAGTGCTCCTACAAATAATAATTGGCAAATATTATGCCAAGAACAACAGTATCAATAATTTATAAATTACACAACAAACAATCTTAGTTAGAAGGTGTTACTTAGGTACTATGGAATGATTTTAGCCCTTTTTAGGCAGTCACAACATAATAAACAATTTATGCTTAAATGCTATTTAAAGAAAGTACTCACTGAAAATACTTGCTTTACGTAAGCATAATTATTAAAGTAAAGAGATATTTCAGCACAAAAGCCACTAAAAGTTTTGTTGAATTTTGTGTGCATACTTTAAAAATCACTTCCGTAACACATTTTTTTTCTTTACCGCAATTTTTGTATATTTCCGTCATGAGAAATTTGAGGTTTCTACTGAGTCAAAAAAAATTTTTAAGATATTACTTTAACGGATACTTTAGCAAAAAAGTATTTAGATTTCTATTTATTTATTGAATATTGGGTCTTAGTATGTTTTGTTATACATATAACACATACCGAGATTTTACAAATAAAAAATATTTTGTAAAAAAGTTATGCGCTCATCATTTTATTAAACTTAAAATTTTACCTTTTACGAGTGCTTTCCTTAACAATTGTAAGATTTCACACAAATGGAGTATTTTACCAACAGGCTAAAAACCCAAATTTACATAGCTATTGAATGTTTATATTTTTCAAAGTTTAATTTTACAGACTTTTGATATTATTACGAGTCAATTATTTGTATTAACTGGAAGCATTTTTGTAGATTTAGTATTAAAGAACTGCTTCTAATTTCAAACAAGAATATTTGTGTCCATAAAAGACATGAAGTATTTGGTTTTCACATACACACAAAAATTGTTTCGGTATAATATTAGATAATAAGTTCTAAGGTATAGGATTGGAATATTTATTTGACACTAAGATAATGTTCTTTTTGAATGGCTAACATGTTGCGATTTGCGAACCTCTGGGTTTTTACAACTTCACCGGGCTAGACCAGCCAGAGGACTAAGCCCGAGACATCAATATTTAGATGGATTGGACTGTTACCTACCATGCCAGCAACAAGGGCTGTCTCCCGCAGGACAGTACCTCAACTTTCTGCGTTCTAGATACTGGGTGGAACGAATGGGGGGAGCGGAAAAAAAAACCTCTCTCGCTTTGAGATCGCTAGTATTAAGTCAAAAATATTTTTCAAGTTTCATTGTTTTAGAAGAAAAAACAAACTGAAACTATTTGATGAAATGATTCTGTCAGAATTTGACTTTATGTGTGGCGCCACTAACGTCCAAAGGATATCTCCTTAATTATTATTATTAAATATTCATTAAGGCTATGTTTACATAAGGAAATGAACCAACCGAACCATTTTAGCTCATAGTCACAACATTCTGTGCTACAAGTGGTTTTTGTTGGGCGTATACTCCTGAACGGTTTTTTTAATTTCATTGATTTCAATTAAATACTGAACTACATTAAAAATGAAATTTAAGATATAAATAGCGACATTTTTGAATTCAAGCACGTAGTAAGATTAGTCCAAATTAACGAACAGTAGATTGTGTTTACGGTTAAGGTAGTTTTTACACCCGACGGAAAAAGATAGGTGTTCTACGTTTGACGCGTGTCTGTCTGTGGTATTACAACTCCTAAACCAAGGGACCGATTACGAAGCCGGTTTTTTGTTTGAAAGCTGATGAGGCTACATCAGGAATAGGTTTTTCGCGGGTTATTGAATAATTTTATTATTGAGAACGAACAATGGTTGCCTGATTAGTGATCTGTAGAAGCCTTATTAGTCTTAGATAGGTTGCTAAAATTCACCGTTAGATATTAATGTGAACAAAGCCTTAAGTGTAAAAGAAACCTGAATTGTCAGACATAGTTCCTAAATTTGCTAAAATTTTGCATAATTTATATGATAACAAAGAAACCTGCATACTGAATTAGTTTGAAGTACTTTGCTTACTACGAATATAACACAATGATACCAACAGGAAAAATAAAATAAAATCGTGTACAATTTTTAACACCGCTCGAAGATATTTAGTATAATGAGACAAATACTCGTACAACAAAGTCTCATTTGCTACATTTGAAAACAATGTTCTATTTAAAATCCTGAACACAAGAAGCTTTTAAAACGTAAGCAAAACAAATTTTACTTATTCATAGTATGGAAGGACTAAGTCTGTAAATTTGCCTAATAGAGTACCATAATTAAATAATGATAATGAAGAGCAAAAAGTGACAGATCATGACCTCTAGCAGATACTCGAAGAAGTAGATTTACAATTAGTGCTTCCCGGTCTATCGCTTCTTGGTAAAATAAACTATTAAGCCTAGGAGCTCACGGAGCGCTTTAAACCTGCGCCCGCGGCGGTCGCGGAACTGTGGTGTTATTTCAAAACTCACGAGACCGTTAATTTGTGTGGTCACACAGCCGCGCCTTCGCGGTTGATATCATCTCTCGCAAACTTGTACGACTGTACGGGCGGGCGACCGCTGCCGCGGGAACCGCAAACAACCGCGGGCGGGGTGAAAACCGCGTGGTGAAATGAGCTCGCACTTTTTGTATACAAATCTACATTCTACAGAACCTGAGGGCTCGTAACCGCTCCGTGAGTTCTTAGCCTTAGTCTTACAAAGATTGACATGGTTTAGGTAAGAATCACACATCCTTGATATATTTCGATAAGTTAACTCGTAGATTAACATATAGAAAGTGACATTTATATTCGTGACCTTTACAAACACATATTTTCTACACATTATAAATGGAACTTATTAGACTTTAACTCTTAAATTCCAGGAATGAGTAAAGTTTTTAACAATAAGTGCTATAGACATAACAATATTAAATGCTCTAACCAATGCAACAATATGATATATATTTGATGTAATATAAAAAACAACCCCCACGTCGTTACTAGATACAAGTCAATAATTTAAAAAAAATAACTAATAATTCAAGAATTAAAAGTTTAACAGGTACAGTACTACTATTTAAATTATGCGCTTCGGCTTTACACTTTTTAATCTTTCTACACTTTATACTTTTAAATGGCTGACCTAGTCTAAATTTAGGCGAAATGATTATGTTATAACAACTATATATTATGTGTATATATAATACATTCGGATTTCCGAAACTTGACAAATAAAACAAAGCGCATAACTTAAATAGTACTACTGTATGTGTGTTAGGGAGTAGTAAGTACTATAGAAAAAAACGTCATAAGCTAGCAACGACCGCGAGGAATCCTTAATAATCTGATATTGGAAAGGTTCAGCAATCCAACATATATTATATATTTAAAATAAGGGTTCGTTCGTTCGTAATATATTCAGAGCCAGCCCTAGCCTTTGATTAGGGTTGAACGAAATTGTTTTCAGCACGCGTTAGTGCATTTTCATAGCATAAAATGGATTTCTGAAATAGATTTGGATTTTGGATTCCTTACTATGAGTTTGACGCATTAAATTGGCTGGCGTCTTTGTGAATTATTGTTACTAAATTTTACTGACTGAATCTGAGTGACTTGTGAATGATAGAACTAAGTTTGATCATAAACGAGATTTCGATACATATCTTATATCACCTGTAGCATCTTAAAATATCGTGGTAAAAGCTTCAGCGTCTAGAGCGATCGCTTTTTATTCTGCTTCAGGGCCGGCCCTACGTCTGATCACAGTGACCTACAGGTTTACTCTTGAAACTCGATTTCATGCAAATTGGACATTGGTATCGGACTTATGTCATTTTGTACTGTTGAACACAAAACTAGCGAATTATTAACATTTAGCTCAAAAAAAAATTGTTTGTTATTAACTAAATGTTAATAGTCCACTACTATTGTGTTAACAAGAACAAAATGACACAATTTCGATTTTAATTTCCGCTGAGGATTAATTAATAGAGATTCAAAAGTTTATATACTGATCTAACCAAACGATCGCATTAAATTTATACAGATAAATAAAGTAGGTATTAAGTACTTGCAATCGCCAGCTTGCTAATCTAAATATTTTTTGGTATTTTTCTGTTTTTTCTTATTTTTAGTACCAACCTTTATAACAAAGAATTATTAATACCATTCTAGAGCATTTGTAACACTAAGATATTTTAGTTTTAACACTTGTCTCGTGCTTGGGATAAAACACATTTTTTTTAAAAAGAAAAAAATCTCAAACAGTATTTGATTCTGCACCCTTTCTTCTTTCGCTGAAGACCAATGCTCAAACCATTAGAGATACCGATATCAACTCCTGTAGTAAAATTGATTGCACCTAACTACCGACATAATCGGTAAAAAAGCCGACTATGCCGGTAGTAAAATCGAATAGCTACGCATGTGTAATTAAATTTCGCCAATGAAAGACGAAAGGGTGCGGCTCCAAATCTGAGGTGAAATTTCATCTTTCTTTAGCAACACTGACAGAGCTTAATTTTATATATAGATTTTTATCCCATGCATCCATCCACGCAAAGCATTTCCTCATTACAGAGGAAAAATTTACAAAAAGAGGACAAGTCAACATATTATAGTATAGGACGAGAAAAGGCTATCAAAAAATTGTGCGTTTACAATAAAACAGAATTTCACGACATTGAGCTGAGGGTCCCAAATAAATTATACTTAGCAAACAATAATACCCGAAATTAATATCAATTTACCACATTTAGGGCCTATTCTTGAAAAGCTCATCCACAATGGACGGATCCATCAAAGTCGAGGTATCACCTATATCCTTATCTCCCAAGGCAATTTTCCTAAGTATCCTCCTCATTATTTTACCAGATCTGGTCTTTGGTAGTCCCGGAGCGTATTGGATGACGTCTGGTGCAGCGAAAGCACCAATTCTTTTTCTAACAAGCTTTCTTAAAGTGTCCACCAAGTTTTTATCAAATTTAGCACCCTCGCTGAGGATAACAAAGCAGTATAGAGATTCTCCTTTCACAGGGTGGGGCTTAGAAACCACTGCAGCTTCAGATACCCTTGGGTCCTCGGTCAAAACCCCTTCGACTTCCGAGGTAGACATCAAATGTCCTGAGACATTCAACATATCGTCAATACGTCCTGTTACCCATAGGAATCCATCTTCATCGCGTCTTGCACCTGAAATTAATTATTCTTTTTTATTTTTAATGTTTAATTAAATAATAAAAATATACTAACGAATTCAAAATTATGTTCTGAAGTCGGTTAAAAATATTTTCATGATGAACACATAAATGGTTCTTGTGACGAGTTTGTAACTTCCACTGGATCAGAAAGGTTACACTTGAATTTCGATTTCAAACAAATTAGAAATTGGAATCGGATTTGTGTCATTCTGTACATTAGAACACAATGCAATAATTCGCTTTTATTTTATAAATTAACATTCAGGTAATAATTCGCTTGTCTCCTATCACATTGTGGGATTTAGTGTTTTCGACTAGTCGTGGGTGCCCTGGTTGTGCCTTTCCCTACCCCTTCGGGAATATGGACGTGAAGATACTTAAGTTATTAATAAACAATAAATTAGTTTATGGGATTCGATGAATTTTTTAGAGCTACATGTTAATAATCCGTTAGTACTGTGTTCGAGAGTACCTACCTAAAATTACAAACCCGATTCCAATCTCCAAGTTGCATGAAATCGAGATTCAAGAGTAACTCTAAACAACAGGCCACAGTAGAAGATCGCGAAAGAAACTCAAGAGGGCTTGTCTTTTTTTTATAAAAAAAAAGCATCTTCAGGCTCATATCCCCGAAGGGGTAGGCAGAGGCACAACCAGGGCACCCACGACTAGCCGAAGATACTAAGTCTCACAATGCGATAGGTGGCAAGCCTATCGCCAACCGGGCACATATCCAATCCCGAGCAACATTTTTTGTATTAGAAAATTGGAAAAACCCTATTTTCTTTTTGTTGCCCGACCCGGGATTCGAACCCGGGACCTCATGCAGTCAAGTCCGACAACTGAACCGCTAGACCACAGAGGCGATACATTTTTATATACATAAATTATGTATATAGAAGTTATAAGTTTGACGTGTCTGTGTGCGTGTGTCCGTGGCAACACAACTTATTATTTGATTTATGCATATTTTTGTTTAAAAACTGACATGATCGAGATGACTTGTATCTTACATGTGGCTTTTGTAAGAGGTTATGGAAGATTCTTAATTTTAGTATTACATTTTATTTTATTTTTTTTGGGTTTGGTATGATTGTGATAATTTTAGTAAATTACCAAAAGTAGTAAAAAAAACTCACCATCTCCAGTACAATAATATCCGGGGAATTTGGAAAAGTAGACTTTTTCAAATCGGTCATGATCACCGAAGAGAGTCCTCATGATACTGGGCCAAGGCCTGGCGAATACCAAGTAGCCCTCGCCAGGTCCTTCGACTATCTTTCCTTCTTCATCAAGGAGAACTGGCTCAACACCGAAGAATGGGAATCCCTAAAAGTGAAATTAAAACAAGTCTTACTTTTTTTAAATATATAGGTACCTACTGTATTAAAGAAGCACAAATATTAAAAAATGCATCGTTTTTCGAAGTGTTGTGAAGATATCTACTTTTTTTAAATAAGATGAATGGAAAAAATTATAGTCAAAGCTGAAACACTTCTCTCACCGATGAACCAGGTTTCATGGGGGTAGCACCGGGCAAAGGAGTCAGTACATGCCCCCCAGTTTCCGTCTGGAAGAAGGTATCAGCTATGGAACACCGGCCATTGCCCACTAACTTGTAATACCACAGCCAAGCCTCCGGGTTAATAGGTTCACCAACACTTCCCAGAATACGTAGTGACTTCAGATCATGCCTAAAAAATAAACAGTTTTTTTTATTTCTGCTACACTTCTAGTAGGCAAAAAGTCGAGTTTATAAGTTGTTAGGCCTAAAAATATAAATAACCGAAATAGTTCACGAAATCGGAATCTTTTAGAGCACAGTTGATATTATGATCTAACTCCTTAACGGCCCGACCAAGTTGATTAAATTTTTGTACATTTAAATGAGTTTCTGGATGGTTTAAAAACACAAGTGGAACCACTACTGCTGCCGACATGTCAACAAATTAAGGTGGTTCGAATTTCGAAGGGTCAGCTATTAGAGCGACAGTTTACTATTCCTTTCGTCATAATAACGATGTCATGTAGCGGTTCAGAGGGTAGCGTAGCCGGTAGACTTGCACATTTGGTCTAGCATCCCTGCCACCACAAGAGAGCGACTGACCTACAACACCTAAGGTGTCTGTGTTTATCTCTTACCATCAGGAGTTTCGCCTGCCTGCCTGTTCGCTGTCCTTTACCGTTAAAAAACTCAACCAAACCTGTCCGTTATACCTACGTAGCAAATATTTATCTTTAGTTAGATTTTAAACAAAAACATCTATTCGTTTGGGACCTAGCCACACACACACAAAAACAAACACACACAAACACACATACACACAAGCACGTCATACTTATAACCACCTTATAACACCTGTATATTACATACTTTTCCGTCGGGGGTTAAATAGAAAATCTCAAACATAGACGTAGAGTAGACTGCGTTTCCACCAGAGATGTGCGAGAATGCGTAGCAAGGAATGTATTTGTAAAAAACCAATTGAATTGCCTAATTTACCTCTCCTCGGTCTGCACAGCTCTAAAACTTAAACTACTCGAAGATGAGACGATGCAAAATGTCAAATATATAGCCTAACTGTTATAAGTTCATCGCTATATTATTACAAAAATTAGTTTCTCTGTGAGCTTTTTAATTGTATAACTACGCATACGAATTAATTCATAAAATTATTTAATTTTCGTTTAAAATGCATAGCGGGTACCTATTGTATGTCCCAGTTTTTTTCATTTATGCAATCATCGCATGACAATACTTTTTATAACAAATTACATAAGCAATACGATCTTTCTTATGTGCAATTTACTGCTAGTAATAAAAAGTACGTTTTATATATTTTTTATCCACATGTTAATGGATTTTATATACCCATTTTTTGTGTGATAAGACTGAATAAGCAACTCTGATTATAAGAGTATATACACACCATAGATGTGATAATCGCGTTACTATTCTTTGGCAGGGATGTATCATGTAAGGTCTACTGTGAATAGTCTACCTAAAACTCTAACCTACCGTAAGGACTTCGAGTCTAGAAAGGGCCAATATACATATAATTTAAAAATCTTCAATTTTCACTGGCGTTATATAGTAACTAGGTATCCTTTTATTTCACCCAAGAAAGAGTCGTTCTGCCGGTATAATGTTCATAGCGGATAAGCACTGTCGTGAAATCTCTCATGAAAGAATCGTTCTATCAGTCAAGGGTTTGTAAATGAAAGGTTTTGTCGTTGAAAAAATAAAAAACGAAATATTCTGTCAAATATCATTAAAAAGAGAAATATTTATCGGAAAAATATTAGTATTCCTGTGGCCCGGGTGTTAGGTCCATGTGCAAGTCTACCAGCTGTTCTACCCTCCAGACGGGAACATACAGACAGTCAGTGTGTCTGTATGACAGCAGCAATAGGTGAGCGGGTGGAACTTTCTACACAGTACTTTACCACCAGTGGACTTGCTAGTCATGACCAATTTATCCTATCCTCGCCTCTTACATGTTTCCTAGCAGGCAAAAACCAGCACCAACTTAGTATTTCCTTATCAAGTGTAAAAATAAAGAGGATTTATTTGAAGAAACAAGTAAAACTTTAACTAAGGTAGCGGAATGGTTAAAAGATATAATCTTAAAGTAAATCTTACGAAGACAAAATTAGTTGAATTTCAAGCACACTATAGAGAGACTAAAAAATTAAATGTTTTTTTAAATAGAGAATGTATATTTTACCAACTTCCTAGGAATAAAAATTGATAAAATTTGTAATTGGAAGTCGCATATTGATTCACTTTGTAACAAAATTGATAGGTTTATATATGTGTTAAGAGGAAAAAGGGAAGTGTCGGGCTTAAAAGCATCTCTTTTAGCATATCATGGATATGTTTCTTCCGTTTCTGCAAAATGGTATTCCTATTTGGGGAAATTCTGTAGAACTAATTAAAATATTTAGAATTTAAAATAAGTGTATAAGAACAATATGTAGTGTTAATCAGTTGCATTCATGTAAGCCACTTTTTAAGTCTCTCAAAATATTAGCTTAACCTTGTTTATGTATTCTGGCTGTATGTGTATTTGTAAAAAACATCATCATTTGTTTCAAACAAATGCTGAAGTCCAAGGTTTATCACATTTTAGAAATAGTGAGAAACTCCATGTGCCTAACCAAAAACTCAATATTTGCAAAACTAATATATATTGCATGTCGATTCGTATATACAACCAGATTCCTGATAATCTTAAATCACTGCCATTAAAAAGATTTCAAAATAAGGTATTTGACTTGTTAGTAGATAAGACATATTATAGTGTTAAAGATTTTCTGCAGACAAGCATAAATAATAAAATATTTGTAATAATAATAATTTCAGAAAGCGGGCTATATTTGGAAACGACGGTACTACAAGGACGATATGCTATACTACTGGCTGCCAGGGGAGTTTGTTTCGCCATTTCTTCTCCCGACTGGCTAGGTTTGGAAACGGTGGTAATTTACGGTAGACAGGGTTAAATTTATTATTTTAATATAATA
>NJDC01000156.1:1178278-1201018 GCA_002245475.1 Calephelis virginiensis
CTCTACATCCGCGGTGTACCTTCCATCCCTGCTAAAAGCACAACCAAGATATACAATTTCATTCACTTGTTCCAGCACTACATCATCAACCAAAACTCTTACATCTGTTCGGCTACGTCTTTCAAACAAATCAACACCTTTCAAACTCTTTCAAACAAATAATATTAACTTAAAAGTTAGTAATCTTAAAATAAAATAAAAAAGATTCCAAACTCGATAGTCAGTAAATTCCAGGGTAACGTCTCCTATCTTCGAACTCCATCATCAAACGAGTGTTTTAACTGTTAGGTCTCACATAAGTTCAAAAATGAAATAAATATTCAATAATAAAATCTCAACTCAAGTTACTGAGATGATGACCTTGAACACCTGGACGGATCTCCATAAACTATAGCTAAGAACCATCGTGATTATGCTCATCCTCTGAAGAGTTAAGATGCCAAACACACACACACTTTTGTACAATTCCTAGCAATGTGTTTCAACTAATAACCTATTAATACATTCATCGTACCTATCCAAGGCAAATTTTCATTTTATTTTAAAAAAATCAGGCGCGGATAATGTCTCCAAAAAATGTTGTCAGCCTCCCGAAAATCGGTTAAGTGCTAGTAGGAGACTCGCACTGTAGTTCACACTCTTACTCGCACATTGTCACTCTCACTCGCATTTTGGCAATTTGAACATACTTAGGTATACTTTTGAATATACATTGTGTGATAAACTAACTAACTAACAACAATCAGGCGTTAATTAATGAATTTGAATTGGTATTACCATACAATGAATAACTTCCCATTACTGCTCATATTTTATGAAGAATATTTAAGAAGCTAAATATCAAATAAAGCCAACTCCGAGAAAACTAAAAAAAGCGATTATAAAATACTGTTACAGCATGATCTCATTTAGTAAATAGTTGATGTATCAGTTTATGTCCTCAACATTCTAAATTTCAAACTTAAATGCAAATGTAAAAAATAATTAGATAAATGGAGATGTCCTCATTTGAAATTTAACAACACATAGGTTAAATAAAACTTACTTTGTGACCATACCGTCGCCAAATTTCATGAGCGACCGAATAGCAGTTGGAGCGGTATAGAACTGTGTCACTTTGTATTTCGCCACCAGAGACCAGTAACGATCGTTGTCCGGGTAAAATGGAGTTCCTTCGAACTGAAACAAATATTTTTACTATAAGAATCAAGCAAGAGAAAGAATTTAATTATATATCAATCAACCCTATACGTCCCAAATACACCCAATGGTCTTCACGAATATTTAAAACTAGACCTTGGAGGATGGATAACTAAAAATAACTTTTAATGTGTACTAGTTCATAAAAAATTAAAGAAGTATTGAAACCGGAACACGATTAAATGAATTTGGCATGATAAAAAAAATCGTCAACTTTTACAAAAAAACTCGCTTTTTGATGTTATAGCGTTACGAAGGTATCGTGTCTTAAAACTAATTAAAAAAAAAGACAAGTCTGGTCATTTTTTTCGTCAGATCTTCTAAATTGTGCTGTGAGTTGTGAACAAAGTTTTTCCGATTCTGAAAATAGATATACCTCACGGAAGCTGAAGGTCAATCCTAAAGATCATAAGTACTTTTCTATCACTTACCATAATCAAGTATAAAAATAATCACGTATTTTAAACTTAGAAGTCGAAAAAATAAAAGATATAAAACGACCTATATCATATTTTAAAACAAAAAACATTCTGTTCTCTAGATGATAAGAGAAAGCTGTCGCGTTGCCTATCTAAATATATAAAAATGGATATTTAACTGTACTTACGCTCTTAACTTCCGAACGAATGGACCGATTTGACTAGTTTTAGATTTTAATTATTACAGAAGTTCAGGGATGGTTTTAAATTAGTTAAGTTTAGAGAAAATGAGAAAACAAGAAGCTAGGAAAATCAAAATTTTATTTTTTCCCACACAAACTGAACCGGTGAAATTAAGACAATATTTACTATCTACTATCTGTCCAGTACATAATAAAATGAGTTTTTTTTTAAGTTGTCAAAATAGAAATGGTTCTTTACTACATGAGGTTGTATAGTCAGGGATTGTTAATTTCCAAATTTTAGTATTTTTTAATTTGACTATTACTACTTAAATTTATTTCATGATGAAAAGAGTAGCTAAAACAATCTGGTATACTAGCTATTTTCCATTTTCCTGTAATACAGTGTATAATAAACGATTTACATAGTTACTTTGCTGCCCCGTGTTGATCCGGGTCCTCTGTGTAGTGTAGACGACCAGCCGTTCTGCTTAACAGCTCGTAATAGGCGACCAAAGGTTAAATGGGTCATTAACTAAAAGAACACTGGTGGTAAAATGCTGTGCACCAGCTTGCCCAGTTAGGGAACCACTGCTTTACCTATTCCTGTCATCACAATGACAGTGTCATTTTCCAGTCCGGTGGATTTTTCTGCTTGTAAGTTTAGTACCTACAACATGATTATGGTTTTTATTCCAGCTGACATCAAGTAATAGAAAAAGTAATTACTTAACATCTTTAATAACTTAACATCATTTATTTATAAAATGTGATATAACTTCGTTGTTTTATTATCGTGCGTAAGTCTTGGATTACTTATGTAAGTCTACCCCTATGGAGAAAACTTAGTTTAGGGAAATTCTACTCCATTCTCTATCATTACCAATAAATAAATTTAATATTTCTGCACAAATGACACAAATTGTCATAAACCGCAAAATGAAGAAATTATACGCTTATATTGGGGGTTATAAGATAAGGATACTGAGACATAGCTTATAATTTTAAATAGATGCTGGTGTAAATTTAAAACGACGTAAAAGAGTAACAAAACTATGGAGCCAAAATTATATAAAAGTATAAGGTAAATCATTAGTACATAATAGAATATTCATATTACGTTCTGAAATTGCAAAAAATGTCATGTTTTTAAATGTTCTAAAATTGTTAATTAATTCCTGACTTTTAAAAACTCGGTATTTCTTGTAGAATATTTACAATCTGGATATAACAATATTGTTATTCAGACCATGAACGGGTCACAGCGCCTTGAGACACCAAAGGTGGTAAGGGTGCATTGCCAACCTGAGGCCGGAATGTTAGACCTCGAGCAAAAGTAAGTTAACCGGTTACCTTACCCTCCAAACCGGAACACGTCAAGACGTTATGGCAGCAGGAATAGGTAAGGCGGTGGTACCAATCCGGGTAAGTCGCTGCGAAACTCTACCGCCTACTCAGATATAACGGTGTTAGTGACGGTAAACCTATGCTCGCCTTTTACGAGCTGCCTGGCAGGAAGGCAGATGGTCTATTCTACAAAGGAGCCCGGATAAACACGGGGCAAAAGACATCCTGGATTGGTACTAATATTTCTAAATTTGTACAATTTTACATACAATTTTGACTAAGATCAGTGAGCAACAGTTTGTAAGTTACACCAAGTATAAACTCGTAAAAAAGTAATTACTGACTCTTGGAACAAGTATATATGTAATAATTTACTCAGCTGCAAAAACGTTGTTGTACCTAAACAAGGTTGCAGTTACTTTGCTAACTTAATAAAGTTAGTTATAAACGTCAAATTATATTCATGTGTACCATGAATGAACAATAATCTAACATATAAATATATAAGTAGGCCAAGTGCGAGTCGAATTTGCTCTCAAAGGATTCCGCAATATCAAACACAGATTGGTTAAATGTTACAAAATAAGTACATCTATAATGTTTCACCAGCAAAAAATAACCCCATTTTGCATAGATTATATAGTTTGTTTAGTTGTTTGTTAATTTTTAAAACCCGAACAATATACTAAGTCTGCAGAAATGTCATGTAAAAACTTATCTGACAGCAATGTTATTGTTGTTATGGATTACATACATACATTCAAACCTACACGGCAAATCCTTAAGACTAGGCAGACTGCCAAATTTTATGATCCTAGCAGACATGCCTAGCATTCTCTACATTTATTACTCTTTTTTTGAATATTAGTCCTAAGGTTGGTCGGAACCTACTAAATTTCAACTGTGTAGTCCCAATGGTTTTGGAACATAGTGGCTGCGACATACACACAGACAGACGGATAAATCGTATCTATAATTGTTCTGTTTTAAGTCATTAGGCTACGGAACCCTAAAAAATGCTCTCTATTTGTTCCATTCTTTTTCATTCATGGTCAGCTTGTTATCAAGATCACAACCAGTGAAACTTTTAAGCATGCCTGTGGTGTTCCAGTTTTAAATGATAAGTCGTAGAGTACATGGTCAACTTATGTAAGAGATTTAAGAATCTGGTTGTCAGTATGTCTGGTTATGTTATACAAAAATACAGAAATCTTCACGCCAAGTCCCTTGCGTCGCAGGCAGAGAGCATCGCATGCAGTGACTGTCGATATGTTTGTCCATCTTTTTAACCAATTCCAAAAAATGAGGCTATCAATTCGACTATGTTTTTTAGGTCATTACTCGGATAATAACAAATTTTGATGGTCTTTTTTGGTGTAGGGTTTTTGATTATAAGAGTATTACTATGATACAAAAATTAGTGATTACAGCTCTATGGACATAATAAGTTATTGCTTGTTTCTTACAAGGTATTTAAAAACAGGATTTTGTGCACTACCCCATGTGCGCTTTTGTCACCATTACCCGGGGTAATTTTTTGGCATTAAGTACGCCTCTGTACATTTATTTTAGCGCAATAATGGATTAAAATAAATAAATAATCAAACAGCCAACAAGCACACAACTTACTAATAGTAAGAGATAATCTTATAGGCATAATTGATGGTATATGTTCATCGAGATAGCCTAGGGCCTAATTCACAAGTCAAACAGCCACTCTCCTAGAACCGGAACATATCAGTGTCAAATCCTATTTATAGTGGCAGGAATAGGTAAAGCCTCAGATCAAAGTCTACCCAGGCAAGTTGCTGCATTGAAGTTATTTTATATAAGACTAGAGGCCCACCCCTTCTTCGCACGGGTATAAAATATACATATAAACCTTTCTCTTCAATCACTTGATCAATTTAAGAAAGCCGCATCAAAATCCGTTACGTAGTTTTAAAGATTTAAGCACACAAATGGACATAGGGACAGAGGAAGCGACTTTGTTGTATACTATGTAGTTAAGACGAAAATGAGCCACTGGATTACCTGTATTAAAAAGATGCGTCGCCGATCTTTAAGAATCTACCAGTGGTCTCATTGGTAATGACCTAATTATCTATGCTTTATAAAATCCCCATGTTAAAAGTAGGTACACTTCAAATATAATAATAGTATTAAATAGATAAAATTAAGTGGGTAAACGAAATTTCGATTATATAATTATCGCAAGCTCTTATGAAATGAGCGGTAATGAGTGTCATTTGTATTACAACGCGCTAGTAATTGTCGGGTCAAGGATATAAAACCAATAGACAAGGCTTTAAAGTAGTAAAATTTATAGCTCGATTATACAACTTTCTTTGTGTTGTGATTGGTTGATTGTGTTTCATATAAATGATTTAAATGTAGTAAAACTGAAAAACTTTTTTGAAGGCTCAGGATTCCGAGGTGATCTAAAAATTTGGTAAGGATCTGTCAAGTGGTTTTTGAGTTATACTTCATGTAGACGGTTGTAAATACGCCTTTCAACAAAGGTAACCCTGAATGAAATTTTGTTTTTATATTCCGATAATTTTAAAATTTAGATTAAATCTACGGTACAGAGGAAAGAAAAACAAATGTTTACAACCGTCTAGAAACCCTAATAGGGCTTCCACACGTATTAAAACAGTGGTTGTAAGCATTGGTTGGCATCCGTGTGGACTGTAGATTTAGTATAAATTTTCATTTGTTTCAAAATTTCCACCAAGGTCACCTTGTGGAAGGCGTGATTGGGGCGTGATTACAGCCGTCTGGATGACGCTTAATTAACAAAAACTACAAGTCGAAAAAGAACCATCAAAACCTGTTTGTTTATAAGCCGAGTAATCGCGTGACATACTTACAAAAAATGCATCCAAATTATGTATTAAAAGATAACCTCCATCTTTTTGAAGTATGCTAAAAAGTTATTACTATCCATTTCATATCGTTTTTGCGTCTGTGGTCTATTTGACTATTTGAGGTCCTGGGTTCGATCTCCGAATCGGGCAACAAAAATGTGTATTTTTAATAAATTAAAAATAGCGTCACCCAGAATTGGATAAGTGCCCGATTGGCGACAGGCTTGCCATCTATCATATTGTGGTACTTAGTGTATTCGGCTAGTCGTGGCTGCATGTTGTGCCTCTGCCTATATTTTCGGGGATATGGGCGTGAAGATACTTATTACTTACTAATTTTCCTTATCATATAATTTTTACTTTCGTATGATAGAGTTTCGTAACTAACAAAAAATTTTTTTTTTGTTAACAAAAGAATTATCGCCTTAAATTAAAACCATTCCTGCCATAGTAATTGTGCTATGTTCCAGCTCGGAGGGTAGAGTAACCGGTAGACTTGCATAATTGACGTAACAACCCGGCCTCAGGATATTGACGCACCTATAATTATATATGGTGTCTATAGGCCATGGTTCTATCTTACCACCAAAAGAGTACTTGTCGGCTGTCTAATGCGATAGCAAAAAAAATTTCCCATGCATGGGATTTTTTTATAAAATGGGATGTACGAAAACTAGATTACTAAAAAATCCAGCTTTATACGACTTCCGGAAATACATAGCTCACTCTAACTTCAGGTAGCTAAAATTTATATTTATTTCCCAGATGATGGGTAGACTATTTTACTTGCAAAGTCAAATTATATTGAATGGAGTTAGTAGTTTTTTTTTTTATAAATACACATTTATAATAACCACTGACTAATTTTGAATCGTTTAGTTTTTGTGTATAATTTTATAGCATAAGGTAGGGATTTTATAACACTCTGATAATTTTGTTTTGCGTTGTTTGTAATGGCTTCAAGTATATCGCAGCAGAGCCCCATATTTGTATTAGATATTCTAAATGCGAGGTCCCTAGGAACTTGTTAATAATAGGGCTTACTTTATTAGGCATACAGTTTGATATTTTCGCAACGCAACCAATGTGCACGTGAGTTTCTTTCGGACATGTTCAATGTGTGTTTTCCACGTTTTTCATCTATCTATCTATAATCCAAAATAGTTTTCGTAGTGTGATATAATACAGATCCTCAATTTCTTGGAGACATCTAAATGAATGTACTGAACTTTAGATAACAGATGGTTGTCGTGAGACGATAATTTCAATGTAAACTGATAACAGACATACTTTAGTAACACCGACCTTATTACACTAGGAAAATATAACTATCTCTGTCAAGACTAATACTACATTTGGCATTCAAAGTCAAGAACGTATAAAATGGAAACATACTTTCATGTTTCTGTGAATATGAAAATTAACCTTTTCGGTATAAATCTGCAACCTCAACGACGGTAGTTAAACTTCTCAATTAATATACGTATGTGGCATATAATATGCATTAGTCTAGTCGACAATTTCAAAAAATTAAATAGACGTAAAGGTCCCAAAAATACGTGCGATAGCTCATTCAATTGGAAAGACGTCTAGGATAAAGTTTTTTAGTAAGATTAATAAGTATTTATGAATAGCTCCACGAAGCGATAAATTCATAGATAAATTATTTAAACTTTTACGTCGTAATTTATAAAAAAAACAGAGATGGAAAAAAATTGACAATATTGTAACTTTTTGAAATTTTATGTGCTTACTAATCTTTAAAAAATATTTTTCTAGACGTCATTCCGAATTGAACGAGCTATCGCACATATTTGTAGGACATTTATGTATATTTAACACGGTTTTGAACTGGTGGACTATATTAATAATATGTAACAACCGTAAAACATGATATCACAATATACCGCAGGGGTCTGTACTGGGACCATTTCCATTTAAAATCTACACTGAACCTTATTTTAAAAATAAGACTTCTCGATTACATAAATTTATATGCTAGTGAGGATTGTCCTTTATAGTTATTGAACAAAAAGAAGAATGACAAAAAACTTACCAAAAGAGATGTTGCAGCATTAGCTAATGGGGCATACACCACATACGTATGGCCAGTAATCCATCCAACATCAGCAGTGCACCAGAAAATGTCTTTCTCTCGATAGTCGAAGACGTATCTAAACGTAGCCGCGGCGTGGAGCATGTATCCAGCAGTGGTGTGCAAAACACCTTTCGGTTTTCCCGTAGATCCACTATTACATGAATATATTTTTTAACCATAACTTAAAATTTTGAATGGAGAAGATACAATAATATTCTGACCTCTTAAGTGAGGCACGACTATTTTTTGGTTTTCACAATCAATTAGATTTAAACTTTAAGCCATTACATACCCCGTTCCCCGTGATAGTCCAAGTCCTCTACGTAGATCAGACGATCATGTAGGCAGAATGGTGTGCCTGGCAGCTCGTAAGAGGCGAGCAATGGTCGAATGATTTATTACAAACAAGAGTGGTAGTGCTGTGTCAACTTATTTTGGTAAGAATCTATACAGCCTTACGTATTTCTATTATGTTCAGGTCCATATGGGAGGGTAGTCGGTAAGCACATGAGGCTTAACACGCTAACTACAGGACAGCGAAAAACCTATAAACTATTGTCTCTACCGACCAATATTAATAACCTGTCTACAGATAAAGATAGGCCTTCTAGCGTTTTGTTGCTAAGATATTTTTGTTAATTATTAAAAATTACAGTGGTTATCTGGTAACTTATTTAAAATATCCCGATCTCTTATCTTAGATAGGTTACTAATATTGGTGTTATAACGGATATCTCATTCCGAAACCGAAGCCATTGTTCACTGTCTTTTGGCGTAAAAAATAGATATAATACTTTTGCACAAATACTTAAAGGTCTTTTTGAATTGACAGCCTCATTCTTCGAGTGGTTAGCGTACACGTCTGACTCCACCGATCAACTGCGAGGTTCGGGTTCTATTCAAGACGGGGGCAGGCATGGTGAACATTTAGATGCATTTCCGAGTCTGGGTGTTTATTACATTTATTCTGGTATCTTTTACAATGACTATTACCCATACTACAACCGTATAATTTGCTTACTTTGGAGTAAGATTCAATTTGTTTAACTTGTGCAGGGATATTATTTATTTAACTACGAATTGCCGTTAGTTAGACTCGGAAATTATAAAGTTTTAGGGATTACTACAACTTAGTCATAAATATAAACATGAGTTATCTTACCTCGTGTAAAGCATAAATAACGGATCTTCCGCATCCATCCACTCTGGTGGGCATATTGTTGATTGACCCTCCACGAAATCATGCCACCAAACATCCTCATCGTCGTTCCAATTACACTGAAAAAAATTATGGCAAAACTGTAAACATTTATTACAATATCTTCGGAAGATCCGTATAACATGTTTAATTAATACGTATTCTGGCATTCACATTTTATTACGACACATAATAAAATGTGCTACGACACATAATAAATGATCCTTGCTTGGCAAAAAATCGTGTAAAAAAATCTTTACCCAATTTAAAAATACCATTTTTAGGTAAATATTCTCTAAAAATTATGAATAGTAAACCTATAAGGATCTTTACTAATTTATTGATACGCAGGTAAGAAAGTGCTAAAATCACCAAGTGAAAACGAACGATGATTGCTTAGCTATAGACTTAAAATATAATCTGTCGTAATTAGTTTTATCACGGGAAGGTCAAAAAAGTTTAAAAATCGGCTAAATATCCCATTTGCTAATTAGCTTGTCAATCTAATAACATTTTAGGCTAAAAAACATCAAGTTCAGGGTTCTAGATGGAGTCGATTCGGATATTTTCGTATGGATAAATATCTACAATATTCAGATTCAGTAAATAGTGATCCAATCTGAAATGGAGATCCGCAGTTTACCGCGGGTTACTCTTGAATCTCGATTTCATGCAAATTGGAAATTGGAATAGGGTTGTAGATAGGTACTCTCGAACTCCTGTGTTTGAGAGTCCCTATAAAGATGCCACAGATATACTTATATCATATACTTCTTTTTTCGTAGGGGTATAAAAAATATAAAATAAAAAATACAAACCCACTGAGTTTCTTTCGCCGGATATTATCCTTTGGTCTGTTCTGTAGGGCTACTTTTAAATGTCGGTTTCATGCAAATTGGAAATTGGAATCGGATTATGGATAGGTATTCTTGAACACAGTACTAGCGGACTATTAACATTTAGTTCCGAAAATTCAACGAATCCTTTCAAATAGTTTAATGATCATTATTAACTCGATTGTTCCAGAGTACGTAAAATAATATATCCGATTCCAATTTCCAATCTTCATGAAATCTAAATTCAAGTATAACACTTCGTTCTCCCATTTCTCAAATAAAATTGGCGAATTCTTATGAAATGGAGTGCCTATAGATATAATATACGAGTATCATAAAAAGATAGACATACCACAGATCCCTCGGCTGGAGCATCGGCACAAGCTGTCACCCGTCGAAGATGAGAGACCACGATGCACTTTTCAACTTTATGGTTGTATTTAGTTTTCGCCTTCTCGCGAGCCTCATCACATGTGTTTTTTAGGTATAATAATTTTTCTCCACGCCATGCTCCATCAGACGTTACCAGTAATTTGGCACTACATGCTGACATTCTTTCTGCTAGAGACTCTGATGAAAAACCTGCGAACTGAAGGAGCATTCTTTCATTCAGATGTTGAGCAATAAAACCTAAAACTTCGCAATAGAGCGGAAAACTTTTACTTAAATGTGTTTATAGAGTAGGAACTGAAAGAATAAAAAAGAAACTACTCTCTTATAAGCTGATTTTTTTTGCCTAGTAAAATTGTAGTCAGTACTCGCGGAAGCGAAGGTGAAATGGAATTTTGTCTGTGAAAATTAAGAAAAAGATCCATAGCCTCACAAATTAATTTCGCTCCTCTTCCAACCCTGGATTAACTAAGTCTTCGCAGAGATTATGTAGCATCGTTCTATTTTAATGATTTCTATCTTCGTTATCACTAGCTTGTGCTCAATCAGTGACCTTCCACACAGAAACAGGAAGTGCCTTTGTACTCAATATACATTATGTATATTTAACAAGGTTTTGAACTGGTGGAAAGATGATATCGCAATATACCACAGGGGTCCGTACTGGGACCACTTCCATTTTCAATCTACATTGATCCTTATTTTAAAACAAAGACTTTTATATGAAATAAAGTGAAATAAATCGACTTTTCTTTCTTTATTGAGGTAATTATTGTCTTTTCTTCTATCTATTTGGAAATTTAATATTCATGACATAAAACGTCTGTCGGTTCAGCTAATTCACAATATTGTAAGAATATTCACGTTTCTTGAAAATAAATAAACACGGACAAATAAATAACTTTTAATTTTACGGTAGTCGCGGTTTGAAAAACAGTAATAATATTTGTTCTATTTCATAAAAGTACTAACTGTTTTGGCAAATTTCGTTTACTGATGGTTCAGTTTGTATGAGAAAAATTAAAATGTTGGTTTCCTAGTTCGGAGTCGAACAGGATAAAAAAATAACGTATATATAACGTATGGAGAGGGCTCCAGGTTCTAAGCTACTTCTCCGTCAATTTTAGCCAAATTGGTTCAGCTGTTCTTAAATTATAAATCCCCGAGTTGGTCCGAGTCCGCTGAGTAGAATAGAAATATAGGTCATCATCAACAAGACCACTGGTGGTAAAGTGCTATGCAGCAACAACTTGTCAGGGTAGGGATCCATCGCTTTACCTATTCCACGATAATGACTATCGTGTTCCGGAGCGGAGGGTAGGGTAGCCGGTAGATTTGCACAATAGGCCTAGCATCCAGACCACAGGACAGCGACGCACCTGAGCATCTATGGTGTCTATCTCTTTCCAGCAAAAGAGCCGTGTGCTTGTTCGCCGGCCTCTGACATAAAAGAAGTGTAACTAACACGACTTTCTATTATAAATACAAAATTCAAAATAATCTTTATTTTACGTTAACCTACAAGAGGTACTTGTGACGCGTCTATATAATAATAAAAAATCCACCACCGCATCGGAACGCGGCCACACACTAAGAAGATCCGGCAAGAAACTCAGCGGGCTTGTCTTTTTTTTTAATTTTTCAAAATATGTATACAATAATTAATGTAATGATACATTATATTTATAAGAGATTTGCATGAGGAGCAATTAATCCCAAGCGATCTTAGCTAAATATTCAGCAATGTTATAATAACCCTTTTCATTTAATTTACATTTAACACTTTTCTTAAATTTATTAATTGGAAGTTCTTTCATAGATTTACATTACAATGGAAAATACAAAGAGAATTTTTATTGCGGAAAATCCCTAGTGGGATTTTCCGTAATAAAAATGGATCCCCATCATGGGATGGATGGGGATATCATCCCCTTCCATCCCAATCAAAAAGATGCAATTTTATTGTCAAGATAGAAGTAGACTGTCAGAACGCGATGTAATTAATTGGAGTTGTGTCAAGTGGCGCCAACCATTGCACTGGTCACGGCCAGAGTAAAAAATAGGCTTGGCTACGTCGGAACAAGTATAATTGATAACTATAAGTGTATTTTATGTTTTACAGGGCATATATTTTTTTATGGTATTGGAAGGCAACATTTTCCCCGCAACATTTTCGGTATTCGAAGGCAACCTGAAGCCGGGATGTTAGACCTCGAGCAAAAGTAAGTTTACCAGCTACCTTACCCTCCGAACCGGAACACGTCAAGGGCAAGCATTGACGTTGTGGCGGCAGGAATAGGTAAGGCGGTGGTACCAATGCGGGCGAATCGCTGCGAAACTCTACCACCTAGTAGGATGTCACGGTGTTGGTGACGGTAAGCGTATGCTTGCCTTTTACGAGCTGCCTGGCAGGAAGGCAGAAGGTCTATTCTGCAAAGGAGCCCGAACTTACCCGGACGAACAGGGAAAATATCCTGGACCTAAATATAAATGTCCTGGACCTAACAAAGGTGAAAGCAATTCCCTTTGTATTTAAGGCACATCCGGCAAAAAATTGGCATTGAGAGCATTAAAAAAAAAATTAAAACTGGTTACATAAGCGTTAACTGGACCGTGAAGAAAAAGTGCTACACTATTTCGCAAGAACACGAAATAACCACAATTGTAACATCTAACTGTTTGTTTAATTATCTACCACAGTGCCATTACTGATTATGCTCGATATACGCTCAGAAACGAGTTATAAAATCTTATATTTACCTACATTCTAAATCTAGATCATTATCTAAAGCAGAGGTTCCCAAACTTATTTCATGTAACGCCCACTTTGAAAATCAGTTGTTTTGTAGCGCCCCCCCCTCGTTTTTTCTTGTCAATAACCTCAATAACATATTTGTTGCGCCTAGTTTAAAAAAAAAACATTTTTTTCAAGATTTATACCGCCCCCCTCTAGGCTTCCAGCGCCCACAAGGGGGCGTTACCGCCCACTTTGGGAAAGGCTGATCTAAAGCTATCTGTGCGTTTTCACATGAGAATCAATACGTGACTTTTTTTTAATAAATTTTAAGTACAAGAATCGCCTGTTGTCTAGTAATGTTGTACATTAAGTAGGTAGCAGGTTGATTCCCGGGTCGGACAACTCAAATTATAACTATTTTTTTTGCATGAGTCTCCAATTGGCAATAGGCTTGACACCTATCATATTGTGGGATGGGGAAGATACTTACTTCGGCTAGTCGTACTACCTCTGCCTACAACTACAAAGGGACGCAATAATATAAGTGTTATGCAAAAAAGCGCAAGTTCTTATTTTTCATTTAAAAATATAAACATTTGGAAGTTTTACCAAGAGCCGACGATGGAAATACAAAATTTAAGAAAACGTTAGCTGTCTCTAACAAAGCGTCTATGACGTGATAGTGTTATGACCTCATACGGTTTGGTACTACGGCCTTATCTATTTCTGTCGTCATAGCTCCGGTAAAGGATACGTTAGGCATCACACTTATTTCCGAAAAAGGTTTAATGTCCGGTTCCTATAATTAACGACCCGTAATCCGTTAATTGTAACCATTGGTAGTTTGCCTTAAAGTGACGAAGCGTTGCTCATAGTTACACTGTTTCAAGTTAACAGTAGTAGTAGTAGTAGTAGTAGTCACATTTTTTATTATTCGTACAAAATACCGTTCGTAACAAAAACGACTCGTTTCTTGAATATAGGAACTGGATATGAATCAGTCTCAGATTGGCAACGCGCTATTACGACTTTGACAGGTGACGTGTGTACTTCTTTACTGTTCTATTTGCTATAATACCATTTAGGTATATACTAGAAGTACGATTTGCTCTTCCAAATAAAGAGAAATACCTAGGTATTTACCCACGAGACATTGCCAAGGCCAAACCCAGCTGTTCCCTACCCGAATGTATATTATGCTTATGTTTTTGTTTATTTCGATTTTGATTAATTTCTACGTCATTTGTAAGCTGTACTGATTTTTAAAGTTCTTTTTATTTTAAATTAGCTGTTCTGGCGCACTTCGTTCCGTCTGTTCAGTTTGTATAGGAAAAATAAAAAGTTTTTTTTCTCAGTTTCCTCGCTGTTGTAAGGGATAAAATGTACCCTATATCCTTCTCCCGATTCTAAGCCCCATTATTTTTTAGGCCAATCGGTTTAACTATTTAACACGATTATATGTATTATAGATGATTCAAATTGCATATTTATGTATTCGTCCAGTTTTCGTTGTTTTTAAAATGTATTCTGCTATTCGGGACGGAGACAAATCCATCGAATGAAAAACCATGAAAATTGGTCCAGCAGATCTCGAGTTACAAGTTTTGTAGCAAACCGGTCTTTGTTTTGTATATATTGATAACATACTTCCGAGGTGGTACCAGTGCCATATATCTGAATCTGATGAATATCAATCTTTATGTGTATTATCCTCAACTGGTTAATCTTCAAAACAAAACCATTTCAATCACGTCAGCTTTCAAATGACAAAATGCGGATCAAAATCGGTATATCCTTTTAAAAGTTATGATACTACAAACAGACGACACAGACACACACACTAATGAAATCGAAGTCCAATTTTTACAGTTTTACTGCGCTTACATTAATGTAATTTTAAATGGCGACTTAAATTGCATCTGCCTGTTGACTGCCTATAGCAGAGGTTCCCAAACTTATTTCATGTAACGCCGACTTTGAAAATCAGTTGTTTTGTAGCGCCCCCCCCCTCGTTTTTTTTCTTTTCAATAACCTCAATAACATATTTGTTGCGCCTAGTTTAAAAAAAATATTTTTTTCAAGATTTATACCGCCCCCCTCTAGGCTTCCAGCGCCCACAAGGGGGCGTTACCGCCCACTTTGGGAAAGGCTGGCCTATAGGTATGTATTAAAATATTAAGTATTCTTACCACAACTGAATGAACAGCACCAACTCTTGCGCATGCCAGCATACAAATGACTGTCTCCATAATCATAGGCATATATATTGCGACTTTATCTCCTTTACGTACTCCATACTCTCTCATTGCATTTGCACATTGGCACACTAAGTCTAAAAGCTTCTTGTACGTGACGCGGCTGTAGTCGTCAGGATGGTTGCCTTCCCTGATAAAAAAAATACAATTACATAAAAAAATACATTTAAAGCAGTATTCTTTGGTTAAACAAAAATAAAAGAAATATATACAAGTTATTGGCAGTATGATCAAAGATTTTACTACATAAAAAATTACATATAAGACAGTATTTTTAAATAAATAAAAATAGAAGAAATATTTACAAGTTATAGGCAGTATGATCAAAGATTTTACCATGTCTAAAGACAACCAATCGTTTAAAAAAATAGAGGCAGCATGGTTTTTGGTCTTAGCCTGTTCAGGAGCGTCGCCAGTCGATGGGCTAGAAAGGAACATGTTCATACGGAGCTTGAGAAAATATGAATTGCAGGTTAAGCCGGGGGACCTCATACCCTCGACTTTTTGACTTTCCTTTCATTTCCCGTTTAAATAATAGCAAAGCAGTAGTAAAATATTAGAATAATTGATCCAGCAAGTCAAGTTAAAAACATAAAAAAACATTTTTAAAATCTTTCTTTTTCCCCCTTGGCGACACTCTTGAGCCTGTCCCCTGTGGACGAACCGCAAAAAACAACACTTTTTTTACAAAATACGATATTCAATTACTTTAAAGTATAAAGCTTTAACTTTTATTACATAACTTTAAAGGAAATTGATATACAACTGGATCAGTTTGGCAGATATATTTAGTATAAAATAAAAATCTCAATGGTTAAACATTATACCGTTTATTATACAGTATTGGATGTATAATGTAGTAGATAACTGTTATTTTTGTTTATCAAATCCGGTTTTTTAATTAAGTTAAAAATTACGCCCTAGGAATTTGACAATCAATCTTATGTATAAAATTCTCGTCTTCATATAAAATTCTCGTGTCACAATGTTCGTTCCCGTACTCCTCCGAAATGGCTTGACTGATTCTCATGAAATTTTGTAAACATATTAAGTAGGTCTGAGAATCGGACAACATCTATTTTTCGTACCCCTAAGTGATAAGGGTGACTCACCCCCACATTTTCACTAAAATCACAGTAAAGCAGAACAACGTCTGCCGAGTCAGCTAGTATCTATCTATATACCTTATAATAAAACAGTGCAAGAGTGAATTCTGTACATTGAAGCTATTTAAAACAAAAAAATAAAAGACAACTAGAAAGGAGCTAGAACACTTTTTGAGAATTTTTGTCTGTTTGTCTCTATCATGACTGCAATTCACGCTGAGTTTACCGAACTTAACCTAAACCGAACGAAATTTGGCTGAAAGATACTTCATGTTCTGTGGCACATGACACTTTTCATCTCGCTCACGAAAGGGGTTTCCCCTGGGAGAGTGGTTGTACTCCAAATTTTAATTGTGCTATATCATTAACGCGTAGCCCAATGTCATTTGTTCTTTTTGTGGTGTGTAGTATGTGCTTTAAATGTTGTAATGTATTTTTTCCAAGTCATTAGTTTTTTGGTTTAGAAGTTTAGCACCTAGCAACAATTAGTATAAAGTGACCAAATAACTTGAAACCCAGAATGTAGAGAATTATTTGAACGCACAGAGCTCCTAGGTACCATGAGTTTATTTCTTGTAGAGTTTACTATAATCGCTACCATCTCTGTAAATTATTTGTAAAAAAACTTTGATCAGCGCCTAAATTGCTAAGATCACTTAATTTATGACCAAAATCGCTATAGCTTTCCATACGTCAATTAATGAATATAATCTTTTCCAAGTTATGGTAAAGGCTCAGAGCCCTTACCATAAATTTACGGCTTTTTAAGTTTACTATACTCGCTACTGTCTCTGTAAACTATTTGTAAGAAAACTTTGATCAACGCCTCCATTGCTAAGATCACCCAATTTCTGACCAAAGCGCTATAGATTTCGATAGTCAATTATTGAATGTAATCTATTCCAACTTATGTTAAAGGTCCTTACCATAAATTTACGGCTTTTTAAGTTTACTATACTCGCTACCATCTCTGTAAATTATTTGTAAGAAAACTTTGATCAACGCCTCCATTGCTAAGATCACCCAATTTCTGACCAAAGCGCTATAGATTTCGATAGTCAATTATTGAATGTAATCTATTCCAACTTATGGTAAAGGTCCTTACCATAAATTTACGGCTTTTTAAGTTTACTATACTCGCTACTGTCTCTGTAAATTATTAGTAAGAAAACTTTGATCAACGCCTCCATTGCTAAGATCACCCAATTTCTGACCAAAGCGCTATAGATTTCGATAGTCAATTAATGAATGTAATCTATACCAACTTATGGTAAAGGTCCTTACCATAAATTTACGGTTTGTCAAGTTTACTATACTCGATATCGTCTCTGTAAATTATTTCTATGAAAATTTTGAACAGAGTTTTTACCATGAGTTGGTATAAATTACGTTTGGTACGTTACGTGTCGAAAGCTATGACACTTTTGGTCTAAAAATGTGTTCCTCTTAGTTACCACTAGAGGCGCTGTTCGAAATGTTCATACAAATAATTTACAGTGACGGTAGCGAGTATACTAACGTGACAAGCCGTAAACGCATGGTAAGGGCTCAGAGCCTCTATCAGTAACTGAGATCTCTAAGTTTTTAGACCAAACGCGCCTTAGATTACGATACGCCAATTACTGAATGTAATCTATGCCAACTCCTAGGAAAGAGTCGTCACCTTACGCCACGTCCACGTTCACGACAAGTCCCGCTGCAGGATGGGCAAAGTGTAGTGAATGGCAAGTGAACGAAGTTCGCCGGGTTGGCTAGTCCTAACTATGAATAATGAATTCGAATATCAATCAACTAACAGTTATTGTGTTCGTTAACCTTTTTTAAAGTTTATAATGTCTATAAAACTTATATTTGTTTTTATAAAAGAAATACTACCCAAGGATGATAAAATAATAATAATATAACAAACAGCACTCAATAGTATAACAATATACAGATTTGTTTGTTTCCAACTCTATTAACAGTAATATACGTAATAGGTACGTAGGTACTGTGCATATATTACGTTGTGTTACAGTTTGTACTGATTACAATAATAAACAAAGTTTAAACAGGTATAAAACCTATTTACAAAATATGCTAAGTCAAGGAACATAGTTCATTTCTAGGTTTCTAAAACAAGGTTAGTCATTTGAGTTTTGACAATTATTTAATTGTCCGAAATTTGCTTAAAGTTTAGGGTTAAACTCCCGGATCAGGTCACGAAAGTTGTCTATAATTGGATACATGGCACGTGTTGGCGACAGGTAGGTATGTCATTTTCACGTAGTGGGACTATGTACCTCCGAGTAGTCCAGGGTAGCCCTGATTGTCTCTGCCTACGTCTTCAGGGGGCGTGAAGATACTTATTTTCCATCTATACAAGTAAATAAACTTGGGAGTGTTTGTTTGTAATAATAAAATAAGCGCTATTTACTACATACTCGTACATATAAATGTACATACGGCACATATTGTACTAAAACATTTTTTAGAATTTTTGTCTGTCTGTTTTTTACGGCTAATATCTTAGACGGCTGGACCAATATTGACGGGACTTTCACTGCCAGGTAGCTAATGAAATAAGGAGTAACTTAGGCTGCTTTTATTTTATAAAAAAAAAATCTACGCGGACTAAATAGCGGGCTCAGCTCGTCTTTGTATACAAGAATACTTTATACTCGTATAATATATATTCAGATTTGATAAGTTCCGACAATTTATCTCCAATGCAATGTTGCAATACTCATATATGGGTTATCATAGAAAATAGCCAACAACAGCCACAGTAATCAAATAGCGATATAGTCTACTTTTAGGCAAACATAATCTATATATCATATATATCTATATATTAAATACTCAAAAACTTTGGACCCCTTTTTACGAAAATTGCGCGAACGGAGGAGTATGAAATTTTTCACATTTATAGTTTATGTGTAAGAGAAGTGCAGAACGCTAATATTTTTCAATAATAATGCTTATAAAGTACATTAAATAAAAAATAAAACGTTACCCACACTACCGTGCATCACAGATGGCGCACTATAAAGTTTGGAAACAAAGTAGTTGGTCTTGAGAAATGAAGATGGCGTTCTTATCAACTAGATATTAAAATTTATTATGATCGAATTTCGACCAATGGGCGCCCACTAGTATAAATGAATCCCCATTTCACGTGGTCACTGTTGTTTTCTCTTACCATCATGAGAGCCGCGTGCTTGTTCACCTTATCACAAAAATGTTGGAATTTCTGATGGTAATACATACAACCAAATGGAAGACGAAAACAACGATAATAATCATGCTTTGCCAACTGGTGGCAGGTTCGTTCTTCGCAAAATTTAACTCAACTGTTTTTTAAGTAATACACACAGAAACATAACTTCAAGCTAAGTATCATAACATTAGGCAGAGTATCGAGTCACTAATGTCAAGTGCCTTGCAGACCTGCCTAGCTACTTCCATATTCATTACTTTTTTCATACAAACTCGGACAAAACCCGAGAGCTTTGATCATGGAATGTCAACCCAGGTCTCCCCGGGTACCTACATCCTTCCACATTCGCAAAGTATACCTGTATTCTCAATCTTTCATCTGCCATTCTTTTCACAAGATTGAACCAACAAAGCATGTCTTTTCTTATTTTTGACATCAATACTTTCTTATAATCCCACTCTTTTTTGAATCTCACTGTTGCTACACGGTCAGCGAGTGGCACTTAAAACTAAATCAAAACCCATTGACCATAAAAACAAATAACGTTCGACAAGCCTTATCGAGTCGAGGCACAAAATAAAGACGTAGTCGAAGGGTTAGCGTATACGTCTACCGCCACCGATCATCCTAAAGGCCCGGGTTCGTCGATTCAGGACGTATTTGTGATATCTGTCTTTCTCAGGGCTGAGTTGTTATTGTTATTAAACTTGTTCCAGTATCTTTTAAATATTTCTATGTATTAGTATCAAATACACAAGCATACAAAAAGCTTACTTGGAGGTTAGATCCAATTTGTGTAATTTGGCCTGGGATATTTATAGCTCTGTATTTGAAATGTACTCGTGTTCGCAAGTCCTTGACCGAAACCTCTAAATATGTGTATAATTTAGGAGCCGAAGAATCAGAATTGTCAAGCACGCGCTTTGTGCTAATGTAAATTCTATGTTGGTTTAAATTTAGGTTTTGGGGTTAAGTGTAACCTTTAGTGTAACAGATTGGGTATTTACAATTCATATTAGACCACCTCGTTGGTCGAGTGGCTAGCGTACATGCCTCACTACACTGACCTACCGCGAGGCTCGGGTTCGATTCCCGACGGGGCATTTGCGTGATAAACATTTAGATGTCTGCATTTCAGTTTGGGTGTTTATTAAATTTATTTTCGTATCTAATTATTTATATGTATTATAATAGGTGAATAACACTCATAACTGGGGGTTAGATTCAATTTGTGTAACTTTTTCACGAAAATTTATTATTATTATATAAAAAAAGGGAAGAGCAGATTTTATGTTTACCTGTTATGTGAGCAAATTTGCCACTAGCCCTGTGACTTTGGCCAGGCGATAGTCTCGTTGCTATGGAATACAGCACATGCTTTATGCTTTAATTTATTTAATTTAATTAAGATAAAGTCTTAGACTCAATGAAACTAAGTTTTGAGTTTCGTGAAATGTACATAGCTTAAAAATAATTTTTTACTCGAACGCAGTAGGTATCTACATAATCGCCCATTAGTCGAAATTCGACCATAATAAATTTGAATATCTTGTTAGTAAGATGGTTGAAAAGATGGCACTTCATTTCTCAAGACCAACTACTTTGTTCCCAAAGATTTAGTGCGCCATCTGTGATCTATTATCGTTATCATCAATATTTGTTTGTGTCAAATGTATAGTAGGGTGGGTAATGTTTTATTTATTGATTTAATGTACTTTATAAGCATTTTTATTGAAAAATATTAGCGTTCTGCACTTCTTATACACATAAATTATAAGTGTGCCAAATTTCTCACTCCTCCGTTCGCGCAATTTTCGTAAAAAGGGGTCCAAAGTTTTGGCATCACGTATTACCTAATATATAGATAAGTCTCCATTTCGCGTTGTTGTCGCATCACGTTTGAACGGATGGACCAATTTTACTAATTCTTTTTGTTGTATTGGTTATTGTCAGGGATAAGCATTATATGAAGATAAAAACCGGGAACATTGAAAGGAAAATGGGAAAACACACTTCAGTTATGTCCATACAAATTGTTAATGTTAATGTCAAGCGATACAAAGTTCGCACTGGTCGGCTAGTTTTTAATAAACGAAAGGCAGTCATTTATTATCTATACAAATAAATAAAATTGGATTGTCTGTTTGTAATATTAAAATAACAGCTTTTTATACATGCATATTAATTTATATGTACGCTACATATACCAAAAAAAATTGTGTCCGTCGGTCTGTCTAATTGTTCCGGCTAATCTTTGTAGCGGCTCTACCGATGTTGATGGGACTTTTACTGCCAGGTACTGTTATAAACAGAAGTAACTTAGGCTACTTTAATTTTAGAAATGTTTAATTTAAAAATATAACTTTATTGTGTAAACTATTCAGACGAAGTCTCAGGCACGTCTAGTCTATCCTACTGTTAAGGGAAAGACATTTTAAATTACATTCTCAACATATTATTCATAACGATCTTATTCTTCCTATCAGACGTCATATGATGTATGAGTTTCTTGGTTTATCTCTTTACTGTAGACATCATTCCATACCGTTGGTTATTACTTATTACTCATTGAGTGTATCATCCGTCTATTTGTAAACACACACTAAAAGGAGGTTAATTAGAGGCAAAAAAAGATAAAGGATAGTTTGCCTTTTATGATTATCCTAAAGTCACCAGATAGAGAGTGAATAGAGGCTCAAAAAATCATACAAAGCTAGAAGGTGCTTATTCACTCTTTAATCAAATACACTTAAGTTATAATGTCTAAAAATAGTATTTTAACCGACTACAAACAGAGTAGTAATCAATTCGATTGAATGCCTATTTTGTGAGTTGATAATAGAAAAAAAATCAACATAAGCGTTGTTTTATTGCATAAAAACGTTGTCAGCAACTAAATCGTA
>NJDC01000156.1:1208090-1227424 GCA_002245475.1 Calephelis virginiensis
TCTGTCATTGTAAACCAAAAAGTACAAATAAAAACACCAAAGAGTTCATCTAAATGTCAAGATTTGTTAAATTTTGATTGACGCAAAACTCAAAATGAAAATTGTTAAATTTTCAAATTATTTAAATCAGTTTCGTTTTGAGAAAAATTGTTGCATTGATTTAATTCACCTCTTTAAATCTACGAAAGCATAATGTTCTCATTTTGTTAAGTATTTTATTACCCGCCACATAAAAATTGTGCTATAAAACCTTGTGCAATAGTTTGGTAAAAATCTGAAAATTTGGTCTGGGCATCAGAGTTCTAGCATTGAACCACAATAAACAGGTAATTACATTTAAAAACTACTACTGTAGATAGTTTAACTATTACATGTAAATAACTAAACATGGTCGTTGACAAAAATCGATTTCTTGAATTACCTACTTAACTTTATTTCTTCATACCTATTCTTCCCTCCCCGTGGGAGTTAGCAAATGTTGCAAACAGATTTATTATTATTATTTAGTTAAAATACTAATATGTCTTCAGATGATGAGGCGGCTACTTCACTTCAAGAAAACATGACATTGATCATTCGTATGCCGTTCTTTACCGCCTCAATAAAATTGTTGATACTTAAATGATAAGTTGGTATGTATAAGTTTTGTTTAATTGTTGTGCATAGTGCGTACTTGAAACTTGCACTCGTACTCTGTCGCCTCTGTGGTCTAGTGGTCTGAGGTAAGATTCGACTATATCAATATGTGTATATGTGTTCAATTTCAAAAGTAAAAGCAACGTTGCCCGGGACTGAACATGTGCCCGGTTGCCGATAGGCTTGCCATTTGTTACATTGTGAGACTTAGATCTTCAGTTAGTCATGCAAGAGATCCCACAGACGCGTTACCGACCGCAAGCAATAACTATGCTCTTTTGTTGTAAAGTCCCAGGTTTGGAATGCATTATGTAACAATACCGTTATAACTGGTTCTACGAAAGTGTAGTAGGTAATAAGAAATGTCTTCAGAATTACAAGGTGCTAAATATCAATCTGATGTGCACACACAAATGTTTTAATTTTGATGCAATGCTCGATGGTGAAACTCAATGGAAGATACTTAGTCCTCCAATGTCTCAATTTTGACTTTCTCAAAGAGCGTTCGTTAATTTAATATTATTTTCAGGTCATGGAAAACTCGGGTGTGCAGAGCAACTCAGTAGCAGCAGCATTGTGCTAGACATCATGTTACATTTACAATTATGTATTGCATTATTGAAATGTCTTTAACAGAAAATAAATAAAATGTGAATAAAATCACTGATTTTTTTATTATAAAAGTCACATTGAAATTATTAATAACGTAGAATAGCCTGCCTGCTTTTTTCATTTTAAAACTAGGCTGTATAGATAACTTCCCAGCTTCTTCAGCTTACTTGCAATTAAAAAAAGAAATACAAATGTTAGATGTCGAGTTCAATTCTAGCATACGGTTGAACGCCAATGTTCCCCAGATGGCAGTCTGAACGTATAGTTCTCTTACTAGTCTGTGCTAACGAGGTATCGTTAGATTCGTGGAAACCGTGTGAATGACATAGACTATATAATTTTCATGAGAAATCAGTCATTTAAGTATTTATATGTGGCAAAAAGATTAGAAAATTATTGGTGTAGTTTGAATACTACAATTTGTATAGGTAATAACTAAAGACGTCTTAGTCTTAGTTGCTGTGAAATGAAATCACATTAAACATGAAAAACAACAAAAAAAATCTGTTAATTTGTGTAAGCAAAGCCACAGACTAACAAATCCAAAAATGATTCGAAGTTACACGTTCGTTTTGACACAATTTACGATTAAACAATACCAAAAAAATTAAATTAAAACAATATATTAAATAAGTAACGTATTTATATACTGTGTACAGAACATATGATAAAACTTATATGGCATTGTACGTAGATCACACTATAAGTTTAACGTAACTTAAAAAAGCAACATGTTATGACCTAAATATTCTGTTTATTGCTTTTCAAAATAATCTCCTTTACATTTTAAACATTTTTTATGCGATCGAACCTTTTTTTGAAAACAGGAGGACCACAGATCTGAAGGCATGTTTTCTACGTGCTGATTGGACGCTATCACTGCCTCTTCGGAGTTGGTAATTGTTGGTTAGTTGGTAAATCTTTGATTTTGGGGAAAATACAGAAATCACAGGGCTAGCACCCTCAGGGCTATGCGCAGGATGAGTGACGAGATTTACTTTTTCAGAAGCTAAAAATAACTTTGTTTTATTGGCCGTGTGTGAAAAAGCGTTATCATGGTGTAGGAGAATGCGGCTTTTGGGTCGTCTTACGCGAACTTTTTCTAACACCGTGGGTAAACAAATGGTAGAATACCACTCGGCATTAACACTCTTTTGATCTTCAAGTGGAATTGTACAGATGGGACCCGTAGCTGAGAAAAAAAACATAATTTTTTTACCAACGTTTCTCGCCTGTCTCACTTTTGTTGGCCTATTCTCATTTTCAAACACCCATTCACAAGATTGTTGTTGTTTTTGGGTTCAAAACAATAAATCCACGTTTCGTCTCCTGTGACAATGTCATAAATATCATAAGAAAGTCCGTGGTCATACTTCAGTAGCATCTGTGAGCACCATTCCACGGAAGCCAGCTTGTGCTCCGCTGTCAGTTTATGAGGGGTCCATACGACAACAAAGTTTCCGGACTTTCAATTCCTCGTGTAAAATTTTTTGAATTAGTTTCATACCAATCCTCAATAGTCTTCGAATAGTATCTTAGGTAATCCGGGGGTTTTCTTCAATTAACCGCTTAACAGTAGCCCTTTACGAAATTCGTTATGTAAAACAACTCGACCTCTCTGAAATTCAGCAAATCATCGCCTCACAGTGCTCAAACAAGGTGCTTCTCTCCCAAAAGAATTTTGAACTCGAGCGACAAAGTCTTGCGGAGAAAGGGAACTTTTAAAATCATAAAAAATCATCACTCTAAAATCTTTTCGACTTAATTCCATTTTCTTTGCGTACGTAGAACTTTAATATGGACGTAGTTAAGCAGAAAGGACCCAACCCACATCTAACTAGTTTTGAGATAATTGACTTTGATATATGCGGGTTAGTATGTAATGATTTTACAAATGTCATAGCTTTGTTTATCTGTAGGATCTTTTCCTGAACGATAGTATAATAAGCTTTACTACCTCGAGTATGTTTCACTCAATTTCGGTGTTCATGTGGGTTGGGTCCTTTCTGCTTAACTACGTCCATGTGTGATAAAAAAAATTGACAAATTATTTCCCGCCAAATGTTTTTTTTTTATTACTAAGATGGTTCCAACGTTTTAAAAATATAACATTCGAAATTCAAATAGTTCAGATTAGCTAGAAGTGCAAAATTTTTGTGTGCCCCATGTACAAAACTAGTTATTTAGTAAATGTCCAAAGTTTTTAAGAATATTTAAAAATTCTGCGCAGTTAGGAAGTGTTAGAAAAAAGAAAATCTATTAGAGTGACTGAATCGGGTATACATCCGTCGTCAAAATTTACCCAAATTCGATATAAAATTATTCTCCGTCCTACTTGCGCTAGAGTGCTGTCACTGTCAGACAGATCGTAGAAAAAGTACTTAATATTCTCAATTCTATTATCCATATGATATGTACATGTTTATTTCGATATTTTATATTGGTTAATAGTATGTCTCCTATTCATTAGGCGCTGTACCGAGTTCATGGAAGAGCGCTTTAGTACACCTGATCCCTAAAAAAGATAAACCCTCGGATCCGTCCAATTACCGGCCCATAGCCGCATAACTTTCTCGTTTTCCAAAGTTATGGAATCCATAACAAACTGCCAACTTTTAAGGTACCGAGAGGAGCACCAACTGTTAAATGTCAGTTTGGACATAGTGAAAGCCTTTGATAGGGTTTGGCACAAGGCGCTTTTATCGAAGCTTCCTTCTTACGGTATTCCTGAGAAATTATGCAAATGGGTCACTAGTTTTTTGTACGGTATGCGCTCGGAGTCCAAGCTCGTCAATGGTGGTTTTCCTCAAGGCTGTGTGGTTAAAATATTTGCACACCACAATTTAGTAGAATATTTTGGAACGCCTAAATAATTTTGTAACATCTTTGTAATACTCATATTCCGCAAATAAATATTTATTCTTTTTTTTCTTCTCCTACTTTGTTTCTTCTGCATATTATCAATGACGTATTGCAAATTAGTAACACTCATGACTATGCAGACGACACTACTGAGGAAGCCTTAGGTATTTCTCAGGAACATGTCATTGAGAGCCAGAACTAACTCGTGTCTATAGTTGACAAGGTTTTGTCCGAAATCTCGTTTTGGGGCCAGCAGAATCTGGTGCAATTTAAACCTATTGCAACACAAGTTTGCTCGTTTTCCGATAAAAAGACTCCTTTAATGGGATCTCCTCGATTTGAGAGTGTTTTCCTAACCACCACAGCCTGCGTTGGTATATTAGGCGTTAGCATTTCGAGTGATGTTCAATTTCGTGGTCATATGGAGTATTGTACTCAACTCTGGGTAGGGCCTCCACAGTACCAGCTCCTTGTGTTTGACCGCATAAAACTTAGAAAAAAACTCGAATTGTTAACGACCGGGCAATTACCAATCGGTTTGATTCCTTGGCGTTGCGTAGAAATGTAGGGTCCCTCAGTGTTTCCTACCGCATCTATCACGAGGAATGCTCTGAGGAGTTGTTTGGTTTGATTCCAGCCACTGATTTCCACCTTCGGACGTCGCGTCTGAGTTTAATCTATCATGCACATCGTCTTGATGCGTGGCGATCTACAACTGTGTGATTCCGAAGACATTTCTTAACCGCACAACACTTTTGTGGGGTCGTCATTCGGCTCCGCCACAGTCGAGTTACGTATGACATTGACATTAGTCGAATAATTTAAAACGCAGTCGACTTGTTCGAATGATTTGCGTAGTCGAATAATTACTATTAGTAGTATTCGTAGTCGCGCATCGCTAGCATATAGTAGCATTTATTGTATACATCTATATACAACGCACATAAACAGCAACCTAACCATGGAGTTTTAATGTTTTGATTTTAAAGTTTTTTTGTACTTCTATGCATTGATATATCATAATTATCGTTCGTAAGGAGTAAACTCCAATCGTGCGTCGTAGCTGACACACACACACTTTTTTTAAATATTATATTATTATATTATGTATTGCATTTTTCGAAAAAAATCCTGAATCAATTTAGGTACAAGTGGTAATGGAGTTTGAGTACTAATGGTGTTTATTGACTTTATTTGAATCTGTCATTTTTTCAGGGTCATACTCATAAAATTGAATTTTCAGAAATTAAAGAAAAATGCCGACGTTTGCAAAATATATAGCCATAATGGTTAGTTAGGTTAGGTAGTAAAATTTTCATGGTTTAGTAAATAAAACATTTTGAACTATTTATATTTTATTACTTATTACAAAAAATAATAATTGGTAATATTCTAACGTATTTACTAAGTTCGTGCTGGCTCCAGCCAGTCCTTAATACAAAAATTATATCAAAACAAGGCAGAAGTAACAACATTTCAATATAAATAAAAAAATCATGTAAACAAGTATCACAGAAGGCTGCATTTCATTTTTATTAATAATTTGATCTATTAACAAAATTACTATGAAATTCCATACATAAAACATTTTATAAATGTTATTTCTCCACTCCTAGACGTCAGAATTTGCCTTCTTTTACATAATTTCTGAATTAAGTAAACACAAAAATTGTAGTTTAACAACTGGCAACCCATTCAACAGATGCAGTAACTTCTATCATCTGTTCTTTCTTTCAAATCTTTGGTGGCTCGTGTACTTAGCTTAACCCAAAAAATACCCAGTACAATAACATTTTAATACTACATGAATTGATGACAGAAATATTTAAAAAGTGGCCATATCATAGGATTGAAGTATTTTTATAAGGATTGAAGTATTTTTATAACAATAGATACCGGTAACTTTACATTCTATTAGCTGTTACGCTTAAAATTCAGCCACATATATGTTCTCTGAAATACACGGACGTACAATTAGTACACTATCCGTAAGACATTTAACATTTAATTTACACTTGATTCATCGGTATAACATCACTGGCAAAGATAGATGAGAAGTTTAATATTCTCAAAATGTTTATAATACAAATATATTGTCATGTGGATATAAAATATATTGTCAGATAATTAAAAGTTCTACTTTCTTGCCAAAACACATAAGCCGAAATGCGGTTTTGTGTTTCGACCCTTAAATGTATAGCGGCCCGCCTAATCGTGACCCTCGCCGCCCATAAAACTCCGAATTGCAAAGTTGTCCTTGACAGGATGAATTTCCATAATGGTGGTTTATACAAGACATACAATATCAATTAACATCATACTTTATTTTTATTTTAAACCTACCGATTATGCCGATAAAGCATCTTCAGGGCCATGACATTTTATTATTTACAAAATATTACTTCTAAAAACATTCATAGTGTCACAAATACCTACTTTGTTACCGCGACTTAATTTAAAAGTTATATTAATGTAATAAAAATGGAGGGAGACGAATGACAATAAATAAATTGGAATATGAAAAAATAAACGGGTATATTATGTGAATGTACATCCGAAAATATTTTAATTACAGTAATGTCATAATTGTGAATATTTTTGTTCTGTATTACGAATAAACGCTTTTACATAAATGTAGAAATAAGTATAACATACGATAAAACTACATCTGATATATATTTAAGAAAAAAATGAGAAAAGTGTGAGTTATTTTTTCTCTAAATATGTAATAAAAATCAATAGGCCATAAGAATTTTTGTTCCAAGTAATTATGCAAAACTCAAATAAATACTTGATAGTTCATCAAAAATTTCCGACACTGTATTAATTCTATGAAATGCTTACGTTTAACTTGAATAGAATATAAATTAAATTAAAATAAAATAAAAAATTTTAAAGTTTATTACCACGATATTTATTAATGTACAAATTCAACTCACTGCAAGAAAAAAATATGATCAATAACTGAGTAGTATTTGGAAATAAAAGTACATATCAGGATTTTTACCTCAGAAACATAATAACCATAACAAAAAATATATTCATAATAAACAGCTGTTCATGCTTTATCGATTCTTATAATTTTAAGAAGTATAAAAATATAGATTTTAATAAGTTGGTCTTTGATAGTCTGCTGTGTCTCGAGAAAATCGTTTTAGCCGGTCTTTATACAAGTATTGGAAAATATAGATTTTCATAACACATGTCATAGTGGCAATCTGATTATAATTTAGCACTACTTAAAAATAACATTCGCATTTAATGCTTAATGGTATTTACATAACGATTCTCATTCAAGGTTAATATTTCCAAAACTAATCTCGTTTTTGGACTTCTTCAATTCTATATTTTAGCAGTCATTTTGACAGACAGCTGTCAAATGACCGCCATTTAAAGTCCTACACTTCTGGACGTTTCACATACTCCATTTTATATTTAAGCAATTTCATTTAGACAGAAGACGAATAAATTACATCTCTGTTACTTCAAAGCCCCATTTCTGGTTATAATTTTCAATACCAAAGCCCGAATTTTCGGACACCACTCACACTCAAATCTACTTGGTTTCATTTATGAAAATGGAAATGTCAATATTTCCAAAAATAAGGTCCGAATATCTGGACGCCACACAAATGACACATCCTTTATTTTAGTGGCAACGTTCAACGAAGAATGAATTCGTAACATATTCGTACTCGATTCTACATTTTATCAACGTCATTTTGATAGATAACTGTCAAATGACCTTCCCTTTATTTTTTTGAATTTAAGTTCCATTTTAGAATACGGGCTTGAGAAGATAAGTTGATTTCTCTGGCCACTTGTAAATAGTACCTATTTAGGATTTTATTATACTTATGCTAGGTAGCTAATGACATAAGCCTCCGTCTTCTTATTTTGCGACCATAGCGCCTCCAAAATAGTATAATGCAGTAAATGAGCACTATAATAGCTGATAAGGTAAGGTATTTGGTCATGAAGCTAGAGGGCACTGGATCATCTAGGTGAGACCTAGAAGGAGCAGCTCCTGAACCTCTCCAGGCTCTAGGAGCGGCTTCTGTGCCATCTATTTCTGGTGCACCTGAAAACGTTTACTCACCGTTACTCACGTGGATAGTACAGTCCTACTTGGATTACTATACTGTGACGTTTTGAAATAGTCTTGATATAGCCAATGTCATATTCCTGACTAATAATACAACTCTACCTCCTGACCCTGCACACTAGTACTGGAATAAACTAATCAAGTCTGATAGACCCAAGAATTTTAAGGCCGTTACTCATTGTTCTAGATCTAGATCAAAATATTAAAAAAATACAGAGTTTGCAAGTTTAAATTTGGCGCTACATCACAGTGTTACTTGCGTGTAACATTTACACAGTTTTTTTTTAATAACTCAACACTATAGTAAGGAAGGCAGTCATATTTATCTATCTTTGTCACGAAATGTCTCCGGCATGACAAGTACACAATGAAAAGGTTACCTAGTTAAATCAGTAATATTTTTGAAATCTCTGTTATTTATTCTTATCTTGTTGACAAATGTCATACGCTGAAGATTAAAAAAAATATTAAAAATGAATGGATTTTGAAAATAGTCTATAATTACATTATAACGTCTTGAAAAATCAAAATATGAATCATGCATTTTTCCTTAATAAAAAAGTAATTAAAAATTCACCCTACCTATGTAATGAGCCGTAGTCTTAATTTTTTTTATTGTACAGGCTTGTTGATAGTCAACAAGCCTTAATAAAGTTGATGACGTATGTCGTACCGGCAAATATTTTTAAAATTTTTGAGCATGCTTGGATCAAAACAATATCCCTCTCATAGTATCATTAATAAATCTGGTCTCCCAAAGAAGATATATACTAAAACGATGATCTATGTCTAAATGCAATATTTATATTAGTTCTAATTTGTGGAAATCCATTTTAAATTGTAGGATTTTTTTATAAACTTCCATATGCTCTTGAGCTGGATAGTTCATTACTATGTACCTTGATATTAGGAAAATTAAAAAACTTACTTATGCTCTTTGGATCGGTAGGCGGATGCCTTGGTGCCAGGGTCCGTGATGAGGGCGGGGCGTGAACGGGATGTGGCTCCAATGACGGAGAGTAAGTACATTCAGGTAAAGGCCGAGGCCCACTGCCGTCTGGTGATAGCACCCGCGAATACGCGTGTAGGCGGCCACCTTCAGCGCGTTGAGGTAGTTCTAAAACAAGCCACAGTATCTATTTATAATACAAAACCAACCGAGCAAAACAACGAAAAAAAAGTATCTTAACGCCCAAATCCTCGAAGAAGTAGTTAGATGCACAAAAATTATTTTTTTATTTTTTATTAGAAAATGGAAAATACACATTATTTTTTTTTAATGAAGTGGTCAATTCAATAATATAATGTTTATGCCCATTGTTTACATCTAATATATAAAATTCTCGTGTCACAGTTTTCGTTGCCATACTCCTCCGAAACGGCTTGGCCGATTTTGATGAATTTTTTTGTGCTTATCCGGTATCTATGAGAATCGGCCAACATCTATTTTTCATCTCCCTAAATGTTAAGGGTGGTCCACCCCTAAATTTTGTTTTTGCAATTTTCAGACAAAATTTTTTGTTTTAATTTTTTTTATGATACAGCATATAAAAGTACATACAACCCTAAAATTTCACCCTTTTATCACCAACCCCTATTTTTTAATAATCATTTTTTATCCCGGGTCGATAACTGATCAATCGTCATTTAATTAGTCATATGGCAAAACAACGTTTGCCTGGTCAGCTAGTCTTATATATAAAATTCTCTTGTCACAATGTTCGTTCCCGTACTCCTCCGAAATGGCTTGACCGATTCCAATGAAATTTTGTGAACATATTGAGTAAGTCCGAGAATCAGCCAACATCTATTTTTCATAGCCCTAAGTGACAGGGGTGACTCATCTTTTATATTATATGATCTCATTTTTTACTAAAATCACATTAAAAAAATGTTTCACGTTCGCTGGGTCAGCTAGTTTTAAATAATATAAAGAAATGAAACTAACTTATTTTTATGAATTAAACATTTAATAACATTTTTTTTTATCTTCACGCCCATATCCCCGAAGAGATAGGCAGAGGTACAACCAAGGCACCCACGACTAGCCGAAGACACTAAGGCCCACAATGTGATAGGTGGCAAGCCTATCGCCAACCGGGCACATTTCCAATCCCGACCAACATTTTTTTATTATAAAATTGGAAAAATCCAATTTTCTTTTTGTTGGCCGACCCGGGATTCGAACCCGGGACCTCATGCAGTCAAGTCCAACACCCGGACCGCTAGACCACAGAGGCGATGACCACATTTATTTTTTATTTGAGAAATTATGTGTTTTATATATTTTTAATGTGTTGGATCATTTTGTTTAAACTATTCAGTACTTACCCGAGGGTATGATGTGCACATCGCGATGCTGCCTCGGTGCCGCTGCCTCTTTCAGCGATGTCGGCAAATGGCCAGCTAACGCATACTGGAGGGAGGCTAGCAAGAGCCAGTGGCAAGGTCTGGCTGCACCTCCCTCGAGGCAGGACGAGTCACCGTAGACTACCAGTCGTCCGGCCTAAATACAAGATTATCTGATGACAAGAAGTGACATAGCTGGTAGATGTCTGATGGTAAAAGTGCGTTACCAATAAGCCTAGCAGCCAAAACCTCTTGCGTAAAATAAGTAGTCAGATTATAAAAGTAGTCATGTTATAAGAAACACTTGTACTGTTTTACGTATCACTTATAATTTAATAATTTGTAAACAGCCTACCGGTTTCGCTTATGCAGCATAATCAGGGCTAAAAGTTTTTTTAAAATATTAAATTACAAATAATACGTAAAACAGTACAAGTGTTTCTTTATTTAAAAATATGAATATTTGGAAGTTTTACCAAGCGCCGACGATGGAAAATATCAAATATAAAATAAGTAGCCTTAGGCAAGAGGTTTATTCTACCAGGCTAACGGCCAATTGGTTATAGGAACACGACGTATCGATCTTAGGCTGACACGCTCAATCGCCTGACCTAAACCCCATAGAGCACGCGTGGAACATACTCCAAATAAGGGCTTTGAGGAATTTTCCTGCAAACATTGCAACGGAAGAGCAACATTTTTTGCATTCCACCCGAGCATGGGACAATACATACACCGCCAAAATACTTGGATAATTTAATCCAAAGTTTGAAAAATCGTTGCAGGACCATTATAAATGTCAAGAGTGGATTTATTGTATACTGATTTTACGTAACTGTTAAAAACAATAACTTTTCATTATTTTTAAAAATTTTGCAGGAAACACATACATTGTTAGTTTTACCATTATTTTACGTTTTTTTCTTATTAAAGTATAAAATTGTTTACGAAAAATATATTTTTTTTCAGTCTGCAGTATAGTCAGATAAACGGGCTTTATAAAAATATACCCACGTTGTATGTTAACTTTAATAAATTTGAAGATAATTGAGTAAGTTCAAAATATCCCTAGACAGTGTTGATGTGTTTGCATTGTGATAGAAAATTTATTTATACATACAATTAATGTACTGTTTAGTTCAAGCTTACCCTTGGCAATTGACTGCTCGTTTCATTGGCATAGTCCCGTGTTTCACCGTCGGTCTGAATTAGTCCAAGTATAGGCACATCCACAGTTTGCCCGCTCGACGTGCCGCCTCCACTAAGCTTTTCCCCGGACATTATCTATAAAGTGTAATTATATCAATGTCCATACATATCTTCACGCCCAGAACCTTACGCATGAAAGCAAAGAGTATCAAGTGCAAAATATCTCGATCTTTGCCTACCTACCTAGCTTCCTCCAGTCACTATCCTTTTCATACACACAACTTAAAATCTGTCTTTTCAGTGTAATATATATAATAAAACTAATAAAATCATCGCTGCACGGCATTGGATAAATGGCCGGTTGGATAAATCCACGACAAGCCGAAGACACTAAATCCCACAATATGATAGGTTTGTCACCTATCAGACAATGAGATATGTTTGTCACCTATCACACTGTGGGACTAAGAAGGTATCTTCTGCCAATCATGGGACCCTGGTTGTAGCTCTGCCTCCCACTTCGGAGTTACGGGCGTGAAGAATGCTATGCTATGCTATGCTTATCTATATACCTAAAAGAAAGTTGTATTTGTACTATTTATAACCGATTTGGTTGAAAATTGGTGGTGAGGCAGCTTAGAACCAGGAAAAGGACATAGGACACCTCTTATCCCGTTCGACCTCGAGGAAACTAGGAAAAATTACATTTTAGTGTTTTCCGTACAAACTAAACGGGTGGAACAAAGTTCGGCGTAACAGCTAGTAAAACATGCTAATAAAACAGTTTAGATGTGCGTTATGTGGAGCTGGATATATTTTTGGCTTTGGCACCCGGTAAGTCCAATTCATTCATATCGCACTGTTTTTTTCTGTTTTGTCCTGCCATGATACGTATATTAAATAATTTAATTTTGATTTAAGTATGGATTTACGCAATGTAACGCGAACGCCTTCCACTATCAATTTTCTTAAAAGTTACCTGTTGTCCTTGATCAGTTAACTTCGCCGTCAGGAGTATACCATGCTCCGGGAAGCTATGTATGTGAGTACCGCTCGCGTAATACATAGGCTGCCCCCCTAGTTTAAAGGAACCCTCGAACACGCGATCACCAAATGCCACCTGCAAACATACGGCTATATTATCTCGTGGCCGTGGTTTCACCTGCATATGTAAATTAATCTAGTTCTCTCGTCGGAACTTGTTGGGTTATCTAAAAAATATCACATCTTTGAAGTTCGATCCAATCAGACAGTTAACAAATTTGATTAAATTCGGTTCAGCAGGTTCGGAGTTTATTCCAAACACGCGCGTTTCGATTTTAAGTAATAAATAAATATATTAATAAAAATAATTAAACATGTTAAATCAGAATGCGCATTGAAAAAATAAATTAAATTTAAGACATTCTGGCTAGCTTTTCGGTTTTACCATTATATACTTTCTAGGTTTTTTGCAATATACCTATCGTTTGAAGTTAAACGGCGTACAGTACTACTATTTAAATTATGCGCTTCGGATTTACACTTTTTACACTTTATACTTTTATTTTTAAATTGGCTGACCGCTGACCTAATCTAAATTTTAGCGAAATGATTAATTAAGTATAATAACAACTCTATATCGATATCTTTAAAATACATTCGGATTTCCGAAGCTTGACGAATATAGCTGAAGCGCATAATTTAAATAGTACTGTATATACAATTATCCGGCTCCACAAGCGTGGGCATTTTTTTCTAGTAATAATAAAACCTACGTTCATTAGAGACAATGTAGGATTCTAACAGTAAAATCATTTTTCAAATCGGTCCCGTAGTTTCGGAGCCTATAAAATGCTAACAAACCATCAAATCTTTCATCTTTATAATAACCACAAGTATAAACAAATTCGTTTTCCTGTCTGGCCTGATGTATGCTTAAATCTTTGAAACTACGTCACGGTTTTTGATGCGTTTTTTTAATAGACGATTATTCAAGAGGAAATCTATAATAATAACATAGAAGTTTGTCGACCCGTGCGAAGCTGGGACGGGCTGCTAGTATTAGTATAAATTATTAAAATAGTATAATACTCACTTGGTACATACTCAATAAGTCATTTAAAGCTGGTATGTTCGCACCACCGGTCTCTGGTATCCACCTGAAGAAAATTGTTAGTTTGAGTTGAACACGTTTAAACTGATAAAAAAGTTAGAGCCGTTTCCGTTGATTATTTAAAATTCCATCATGTATAAACAATTTTAACACATAATGTTGGTTATTCTGCTGTTCACAAAATAAACTTATTTCAGACGCATGCCATCTTTTTCAAATGAAACAAAAAGAAAAGAGATGGAACATAATGTTTTTATTCAACGTATTCCTAATGATAGATTAAATGTCAGTAGAAATGTCGTGTGTTGACTAATTTGACAGCACTAAGAGTGTTTTGTCTCTTTCTACTGTTTTCGCTGAAAGAAGATGGCGATAACTTAAAATTACTTAAGTGAGTGCGCAAAAAAATTACCACCAATGTCAACATTATTTAATAAATAATTGCCTAGATATTTAGATATTTAAATTACGACTAGGGCCGAAACTTGATATTATTTCCTATTTAAAATCCTTAAAAAAGAAATTCACCACCCTAGCAATTTTACGTCATGCCTTGAGTCTTATACCATAACTTCAAAAGCGAAATTACGCGTCTTAGGCTTTTTAAATACGAATTTACGATTTGAAGGTGACCAAATAAATGTAAGACAAAAATTGAATCCAACGATTTTTTAAGAATAAAAAAAAACACATTTTACTACTGTACTGTTTTTTTTTAATGGCTGCCAATTTCTGGCGGCCTTCTAGCTCCTCTGACTTGATCAAGGCCCTTTTTTACTTACTTTTATGATTTGCAAGAGAGTTTTAGGTAGTTTCACATAAGTGTGAAATGCTTTTCTTCATGTTTGTTTCAGTTTATAAATTCTATTGTAGTTACATTACACGGTTTTTTTTTTCCAGTTCATTACTAAGTGAAATGTGCTGATGATGTTACTACTGTACTGTTAGTTATAATCGGTTAATACGGATTCTATATTTTTTTTTATATTTCATTTTTTAGTTCTACAGCAGCCACCTACCACGTAGGAGATAAAAGCAATCTTGTGTATCAAGTGTAGTATCAAGTACTTACCATTGTCGTGTATTTTCATCGTAAAACTTCACATGTCGTAGAAGTGACGCGTTGTACCAATCGGCAAAGACCACTAGCGACAGCCCAGAGTCGACTGCCTTTTTCAATGTTGCCATTTCTTCTGGAAAATACTCATCTTCCGGATCCACTAGAAGCAATGCACCGTATAGAGATGTATTGATGCAAGTCAGAGGTGTTCCTGAAACAAATAAAAAAAATATTTCGCATTTATCGAGGTCCTTATTATATCTATTTATCTTCTAGAGACCCTGTATCCTCAGACGAGTACATAGACTTTTAAATACCCGTTCTCTTTGTTTTCGGCGAATTCGAATTTTGGCGCGCAAATTTGGGTGAGGACATAGTCCCGATGTACTTGTTTGTATAAGTATATAGAAGAAAACTCACCGGAAAAGTTTTCTTTGTCTCCGTGCCACCCCTTAATTCTATATACAATACAAAATAAAAAAGCTCTGGACTCTAGAGGTTAAAAATCGAAATGTGGCCATTACAAAAGAGCTTTTATTACTGAACTCATTTAAAAAAACATAACATAAAAAAATAATAAAATAATGTAAAAACCGATTTTCATGAAATTTGGCACACACTGAGAGTAACTTGGATTAAAACATGGGATAGTTTTTTATCCCGAAAAAACGTTCCTGTGCGACCATTAACCACGCGGGCAACGCCGCGGGCAAGAGCTAGTATTTTATATTTACTTGCTTAAGTTCAGTGACTGCGATATGTGGATACCAACTGAGACCTGAGAGCGTTCATCGATGGACACCGCGCATTGTAGCCACATTTCGAAACACATTTAAAAAAAAATGTATCATGTTTTCTTTTTTTACGTTTCCAGGCACGTATTCTGAGGTCATAGTTGAAACATAGTTAACTAATTCAAGAAAACAGGTATACAACTTTATTTCTACTAGTGGTCGCCCATTTTTTGTCTTGTACAAATTTTAATGCCTTGTCGATAAGAACGCCATCTTGATTGATTGGGGCCAACTACTTTGTTTTCAAACTTTTAAATGCGCCATCTGTGATCTTTTATCATTATCATCAATACGATAATTTGTTTGTGTGTGTCAAATGCATGGTAGTGTGGGTAATGTTTTATTTACTGATTTAATGTACTTTATAAGCATTATTATTGAAAAATATTAGCGTTCCGCACTTCTCCTACACATAAACTAAAAGTGTGCAAAATTTCATACTCCCCCGTTCGCGCAAGTTTCGTAAAAAGGGGTCCAAAGTTTTATCATCACGTATTAATATATAGATGATGAGTTTGCTTAACCTATGAATGTGCCCTCTGCTGACGTACTCGAAACCCGTTATACACGTTCTAATTAGGCATCAACACGCGTCGGCATTGTGAGACACCGAGTCACAGTATGGTCTGTAGTCGAAAAACGTGGAAATGAGTAACAAGAATTTGCACATACCCATAACTTCCAAGTAGAAACCATGTTCGCGGAGGCGGCGGTACATATCCCGGAAGTTGGTGTGAACGTGGTCTGCGTGCCAGTCGAGAGGGTCGTGTTTCGCCCTGAGATCATCACGCGGGAAATACCCGCCGGGGTATCGGAGACTGTGAAACTGGTCCCAGAGGAGACGCCTTTCTCTCACCGGTACTGGTATTACACGAGCTCTACAATTTTCAAACCAAAGTAACAAACACATACGTGGTTATTTTATATACCTTGCTTACCTTCAAAATGTATAAATTATTATAAGCCTTATTCTAATCTTCGGATATTTTGACGAACATAGAATAATTAAAATCGAACTTATCAAGTAAGTGCTTTGATGGAAATATAAAATTCAAATAAATATATACACGAATAGGAATCTCTTGTCGTGTATATTTGTTATTAACTCCGAAACCAAACCGATCTTGATAAAATCTTATAACTCTCTCTCACTCTCTGTGGTCTAGCGGTCCGGCGTCGGACTTGACTTCTTGTGGTCCCGGGTTCGATCCCCGGATCGGACAGCAAAACAAATTAGAAAATTGTACACTCACTTTTTTAAATAAAAATAACGTTTCCCGGGGTTGGGTATGTGCCCGGTTGGCGATAGGCTTGCCACCTATCACATTGTGGGACTTAGTGTCTTCGGCTAGTCGTGGGTGCCCTGGTTGTGCCTCTGCCTACCTCTTCGGGGTTATGGGCGTGAAGATATTACAAAAAAAGATTGCTTTTGTGCTGATACTTTAACGCCCTTAAGCGTAAAATAACCTAAAACGTGAGCAAGGTCCCGATCCCTGATTAATTTCATCCAGAATTGTGGAGGTGCGATATTTTTTAATATTTATTAATAGTTTATCTACGATTTTTTATGCGTGTCAGTAAAATTCCATTAGCAGTGTTGTTTTTATGATCAATAAATAGCAATTAATTTTACTATCGATCATGAATATGATTAGTACTGAAACGTTTTCATTAAAAAATATTACTCGTAAACGCTGTATTGGTTTGGATAAAGACGCAATGAAACGTAATTTACTAAAAATGTGATTTTAATGCATGTAAACTAGTATTTATATATTTATATTACATTTAACTGACAAAATAAGGCTACAATCTTTAGGTAGGCAGAGACACAACCAGGGCAACCACGACTAGCCGAAGACACTTAGTCCCACAATATAATAGGTGGCAAGCCTATCGCAAACCGGGCAACAATATTTTTATTAGGAAATTTAAAATATACATTTTCTAATTTTTTTGTTGCCTGACCCGGGGATCAAACCCAGAACCTCAGGAAGTCCAATCCGACGTCGGATCGCTAGACCACAGAGGCGTTTAAAACTGGAGAATATACTCCTAACAACGAACTAATGTCATTTCCAAATATGGCTGGCTCACCACTACACCGACCTCTCTTTTTGGTTGACATCAATTGATAAAATGAAAATAAGATATGCCAGTACATTAGAGAGACTCAGCAACATTTGGAAATCGACATCCGGTCGTTGTTAAAAGTGTGAGCTCCAGTATTACCTAGTCTACATTCATGGTTACAATTAATTAAAATTAGGGTTTTTTTTTGTAAAACATATCTATACTTTTAATAGTACATATATCTTAGTAGTTATATTAAACTGGATGTTACCCGTGGCTTCGCTCGTGATAAATTGAGATGCAAGCTATCCTATCTTTCAAGTTAAGTTAAACAGTACACGGTGTGTAAATTTGATTGAAATGGGTTAAGTAGTTTAGGAGTTAGTTCAGGAGTATATTAAGATACACTTTTCTGTAAACTATGGATAAAACCTTCTTAAAAATTTTAAGCAAGGTTTTCAATTAGTAAAATGCCTACGACACATGTTATGTTTCAAATTAAGGGTACATGCGTAATTCTTTGAGTAATAAATGTATCATTCGTATAAACGTGCCTATTTTATCTCATAAATAACTATACAAAACAAGCAATACATCCAAAGTGCAAGTGAATCAGTACACAGAATACAGATAAGCAAACAGGTGTTATTGTAAAATCCATAACCAACCGACCTTGAGTCTGGTGATATTTTTTAACCGATTTAAAAGAGCAGGAGGTTATCAACTCGTTTGCATGTTTCGTATTTTGTGCTCCTGTTACGCGATTACTTGTCTAAAACTGAATTGATTTTGATGTTTCTTATTTCGTAGGTAGCCATGACTCAAATCAATTTGGTCAAGATCCGACAAGTGATTTTTGAGTTTTATTAAAAATGCATATTTTTTTGTGTAACGTAGATGAAGTGGTCACAAAAATGAGTCGATTATTTGAAATTTGTTGCTCTTGAATTATTGGTAACGTATATTAAAAAAAAACGCTATACAAAGCTATATTCATTCGGAATCTGGCAATAGTGTCATCTAGACGGACCGAGTATTTTGCTATGCGTTAACTTTACATTTAAAATAAGTACTTGATCGTGTTCCAAATGACGAAAACTTCGAACATTTTATTTGTTTTAAGTTGTAAAGTTATACATTAGTTATCTGTGACAAAGTGTCAAAAAAACATTCTTAAAAAACACAGCCGACAAAAACATATTTAGCACACAACACCAATTTGATTGTATGTATACTGCATTTTATTTTACATGTACATTTTTTTCCTATTTTATTGTCTTTCAAGGAAAATTTTGTGATGGAGACTTGACTGCAAAAAATTGTTCAAATGTGTTAGCAACAATATATAATGAAATGAAATGAAATGAAAATGAAATGAAAATTATTTATTTGCGGAATATGTGTGTTAAAAAGTTGTTATAAAGATATTTAAGAATACAACATATTCTACCACATTGTGGTGTGCAAATATTTAGTAAATTTTAAGAAGCTACATATTTCTATAAAAATGTACATTTAAATCACAGCCAAAACATTTTATTTATTTATGAACATAAGTTTCATAATTTATTATAAATTAATTTAAAGGTAGATTAATTT
>NJDC01000156.1:1231279-1250385 GCA_002245475.1 Calephelis virginiensis
TACGTTATTTTTAAAAAAAAACGTATAAATTAGTGCACTTGCGCGAAGCTGGGACAGGCTGACACTGCTAATAATAGTTATTTTTAACCTTCGGCGGAAAAAGAGGGGTCTTATACGTTTTATGTGTCTGTGTGTATGTGTGTGTATGTGGCATCATAGCATCTAGACGATGGAGCTCAATTTGATGCGTTTTTTATTTAAAAGCCGACTCGATACAAGTTAGTACTAAACTAAATTACAGAGAGATTTCTCGGTAGTTATTGAATAACTATACTACTACTACTACTACTACTAAGTTATTTAGGGCTGACGCGGAAACCCTTTTAGATATCGGGATAAAAGTAATCTGTCTCACTCCAACTCCTAACATATTTTCGCACGAAAATATACTATAAGGACGTTCCGTTGCGGCGTGAAATGAGGAAGAACTGACACACATTCGCATTTATAATAGTAGTTTGGACGAATTTGTTCCAACAAATTTCTTATCGCTTGAAGTAGACTTCAAAATATAAACAGGGCGTTTTCTACTTTTCCTGCATTTTAGATTTTGTTTGTTTTTCCTAAATTAAATTGTTATGAATATTTAGGGATGGTAACCGAGAATTGGTTAAGGTTTTTTAGTGATTTTATAAACATGGAAATTATTTTTTATTTAAATTTGTTTAGAGCAGAAAATAAAACGTAAATTAAAATAATTGTAAGTATTACTTATTCCTTATTATCTTATTATAACATCCGCTACATATGTTTGGAATAATTTCGTACGGAGAAATGAAAACGTTATTTCGAACGGAGAAAATCCATACAAATTTACGAACGTGCTACACACTTCAGCTTGGAATTTAAACGGGCGAAATTTCAACTATTTTTCAAAATTCCGTACAAGGAATTCTGAACGTATGTGTAGGATGAGTGCTTTGACATAACCGCGTTGCAGCGCCACGTAGCGCTGTGACGGTTTACGTCTCGGAGTCTTACACGTGGCTCTGCCATAGACTGTGGTGAGAAACTTATTAATGTTGTCAAAAAAATATTAATCAATTTTAAAAAAATAAATAGTGCCGCGCAGCTACAATCGTCAGTGACGCTACTGCCGATTCTAGCGACGCGGCGTTGCGACGCAGTTATGTGTTTCGGCCCTAAACCGTTTTACCTGATATGCACTAATCAGGTCCAACTTCCCGTGGCCCTGCTCGAACATGTTGGAGCCGGGCAGCCGGCGCGCGGTCACACACAGCGCCTGCTTCACCGCCGCCGGCGTCAGGCTCTGACGGGGTACTCCGCTCGCCAGTAAAGCTATAGCTCCCGCCACCACCGGCGACGCTACCGACGTGCCTAAAAACCATATATGTGTAATACATCTTCGTGCTCAAGACTCTTGCGAAGTAGGCAGAGTCAAAGGTCACAACTTCGGTAGACTCGTCAATTATTTAATACTTTTTGAATTGCGAATATGCCCACCTGTGCACCTTCGGATAATACCCGAGAGATTTGGTATATAAAGTAATATTTCCAAATTTAAGAAAAAAACATTAAATACGTATAAGTATTTTTTTCACTTAATGCCAAGATACCACCACATATATTACAAATACGTTGCCATTCCATAATGTAAACCATGTCTGCAAGTCTGCCGACTGTCCTAACTCCTGCCTTTCAGTCCAAAACAGTCATGGCAATGGGGAACACTGAGGTTGACGATCCAATTATTAAACATAAATTTTAGATAATTATCACTTGGTATATAATCATCACCGTCCACCGACATTCACAGAGTATTACAAATGCATTACCGATATTTTATTATACGCACGCTCTTATCTTGTAGGTCCGTAAATCATATAAATATTAATTATACAAATAACGCCGTTAGTTATTCTAAAAACGGTTTCAGCTACGTTTAACACTTTTAATAAGAACATAATTAAGCGCAGTAAAACTACAAAAACCATCCGCAACTATTGCATTGACCACTGCCTCGGATTCATGACCTATATTTCAAAAAAATAACCATCGAAATCGGTTGTTTGTTGGCCGAGTATTCGAGTAACAAACACACAAAAAAATTAAAAAAAAGCAGTTATCTGTATATTCGGTTTACTGACGATAGTTGAAAGTGATAACGTCATAAGGATTGTGCCTCTTTATCGCTCGTTCCGCGCTCTCGCTTGCACTTCAAGCCTTTAATGGCACGCCTCAGAGCAAGGTAACGCCGCATGAGTCTTGTTTTTTGGTGCGTGCAGCCGGCTTCATAGAATTATAAGACGTTGTCACGTCAAAAACATAGTCAAATTGAGAACCTCCTTTTTGCAGTCGGTTAAAAACATACGGTGACATACTCCGCGTCACATTCTCTCAACAGGTCACAAAAAAAAACTATAAAAAACCTCACCACTTAGTGACCTGCAGCCACCGTTAACACTCGACCCACGAACACCGCTACCATATGTCACGATATCGGGCTTCATGCGGCCATAACCCTGAATGTAAAAAAAATCATCATACATCTCTGTCGACGTTCAACGATTTAGGCGTCCTCGAAAGTAAAAAGTGTCAAAATAACGTCTTATTTAAAAAATTCTTACGTCACAATGTTCGTTCCCATAGTCGACCGAAATGGCTTAACCAATTCTTATGAAATTTTGTGAGCATATTGAGTAGGTCCGAAATAGGTCTCCGAGGTAGGTATAGGTAGGTCAATTTTTTTTACTAAAATCACATTAAAAATATAGCAGAACAACGTCTGCCGGGTCAGCTAGTAACGTAAAGTATTTTTTTTAAGGAAATAAAAACCAAAAGACAAAAAAAATTTTAAAAGCATAATATCCTTCTATTTTTTTGTGCAAAAAAAAGTGATTGTTATGAGTACGGATTTTTATACATATAATATACATATCTTCGCGGAAGTCCCTTGCGGTGAAGGCAGAGAATGTCATTCCTTCAGAACCGACTAGCTTCCTCCACATTTTTATGTTTATGTGAAAAGAGCAATCTCTTTTCACATAAACACATATTCGGGGACTCTGGACACCACCACCCTTCTTCTTCTACCTTGACACACGGGATAATACCCGTACCTTCCCGGGTACATGCAACCATTAACATTACCGTTGTATATACATCTAGTAAGTATGTGCGAATTATTTCACATAATCGAACCTTTCTAATTTTTATACCAACACTCTCATTCAATACCACTCTTTGTCTGATCTTACTTTTCCTAACGCGATTGGCGAGTGTAAAACTAGCGACACATCAAATTATTTAGTACATTATTTAATATATACAGTTATAAATATTTAGTTAAATAGAGTGAATATTATGAGTTTATTATCTACTAGTCGACTTTGTCTGCTTAAAATGGATTTACATAAACTTTCATCTCCCATCATAGATCTTTGGAGGTTTATTTTAAAAAAAATATGTTTTTACCCAGGTCTTTAAATACGTGCATATAATTTTACCAAAATCGGTCCAGTGGTTTAGCCGTGACAGCGTAACAAACAGATTTTCGTAGATGTAATATTCGCATTCGATGTAAGTCCGTTTTCAAAATGATCTCTCCAGTATACCCACCCCAAGTAGACTAGTATAATAATTTGCAAAAGTTTGAAAATGCATTTTGGTCAAGCATTCCAACTCACATGAGGCAATTCCCAAGTAGTCATGCCCCTAGACGAGAACTTGGCGATCCGGTCGTCGAACCCGATACCACCGACACCGATAACGTCCATCTGATCCGCTGGGTTGTTCAGCGTTCCGTACAGAGGTCCGTCATTGCCAATAGCCGACACCATGATTACCTGGTATGAGATAACTAATATTACCATACTACACATCGGTATAACACCAAAAAACATTTATTATTTTAATTTATTATTAACGATTAACTATGCACTTATTATTTTAATTTATTATTACTAACGACTAATTACAATTTCACATCCAAACATTAAATAAACACAAGTGTTCTTATTGCAAAGGTTAACTGTAGAAACTACTTATAAATCAGCCACAGCATGCTCCGTTTAAAAAAAAAAGCAATCGAGAATCAAAATTAAAATTAACACAAGAACAATTTATCAAAACATAAATAAAAAAAATTCGAGAGAAGATAAATAAAATTAATATAGTGATAGTTTATAAAACATTATTTTTTTATTGCTATGTTTAATATACAATGCTATTTTAAAAGCAATTATTTCATACAGTTAAACAAAAATATTTAGCTGTTGCCCGCGGCGTTGCCCCCTTGGTTAATGGGCCCACAGGAACATTTTTCGGGATAAAACCTATCCTATGTATTCATTCAAGTTACCATCTATGTGTGGGCCAAATTTCATGAAAAACGGTTCAGCAGTTTTTGCATGAAGGCAACGAACAAAAATACAAACTTTTGCCTTTATAATATTAATAGGATTAAAGATATTACATGTACAAATGACTGACATAAAATTAAGACCAAATTAAAATTAACACAGTTAAAACTTATCAAAACTAATTAGGTACATAAATGAGACACTATTTCAAGAGTAAGAAAACGTTTTAATACAATAACAATTTATCACAACAATCAAATTATTTTATTGCTATGTTTATCCATTTAAAAATTATAGTACAATAGTTCACCTCTGTAGTCTAGCGGTCCAGGTGTTGGACTTGACTGCATAAGGTCCCAGGTTCGATTCCCGGGTCGAGTAACAAAAAGAAAATGTGTTAGTTCCAATTTTCTAATTAAAAAAATATTGCTCGGAATTGGATATGTGCCCGCTTGGCGATAGGCTTGCCACCTACCACACTGTGGGACTTAGTGTCTTCGGCTAATCACAGGTGTCCTCGTTGTGCATCTGCCTACCTCTTCAGGGATATGGGCACCAAGAAAGATACTTTTAGTATTATAGTTAATACGATCGAGAAATAATCTATTAATTTGAGCTTTATACATAATTGTTTGATAGCTTTTATTTTTGGCGCCAGACTACTATTAGCAATCAAACTGACAAAACCTATCCATATACATATAGCAAACACACACAGACACGTAAAATTTATTGGTAGGGGCTAAAGAATAAAACAAAATCTCACCTTATTTGCACTAAGTTCCCAAACTTTATCAACAAATGGATGATCCATGAAATCCGGCCCCCCAATACTTAGGTTCAAAACATCAATTTTTTTCATTATGGCGTAGTTGAATGCGTCCAGGAACCATGACGTGTATGAGACCTGCCAATAAAGGAAACACTTTTTTCATTGGTGCTTTTGTACTATAAAACATTTTGCATAATATGAGTTATTCTATGTAAAAATGTAAGAATCAAACCAAACAACTCCTCAAAGCATTCCGACCCAACATTTCTATTCAACGTCAAAGAATCAAGCCGATCAATATTTGCCCGGTTATTGACAATTTGAGACGTGAATGCGGTCAAAAGGAAGGAGCTCCTGCCCAGAGTTGAGAAGTACTCCATATGAGGCTGAATTTGAGCTTTGTAAAGTTGTAAGCAATGGGTCGGCTTGAAGTACTGAGCACACCAAGTTTTTTAGAGAATATTTTAGCCTTATCCTCCTTCTCACTCTTGCTCTTTTCCGGAACTAATTGCCAGCGGCAGCATTTCCAACACAATATCTTCAAAAAAAAACTCATTAGTCAAATCGGCGACGCCTCGTAAGTACGAGGGTGGATCCAAAAGTTCGTGGCCTAACCTACATGGAGCTATGACATCTTTTTAAAATCTACCGTCATTTGTTAGCTTGGCTCGAAATTTTCGACCAAAGATGAGGTGATAGTCGCAGTAAACGACTATTTCGCCGACCTTCCGGAATCTTTTTTTTTCGAGGGGATAAACAAGTTGCAGGTCAGGTAGAAGAAGTGTGTTGAGCTACATGGAGACTATGTCGAAAAATAAAAATAAATTTAGACCCACTTTTCTTTCATTTTCTTGGTCGGGCTTAGAACTTTTGGATCCACCCTCGTACCATGGTACTGCAATTGATACTGACGCCACTGATCACTTACGATTAGGAAAACCGTTTATTTGCCTCTTCTATAAAAAATATAAATTTTACTGACGGACATCCACTAGTAGATTAATCATTTGCATGCCGGAACGCGGATCCGCGCAACGCAGTTATACTGCTGCTTATAGTCGCGGCATACCAAAGGTTAAATCTTACCTGGTTGTCGGTAAAGACACGAAATATGTGTAAATCAGCATCAGGCGCAAATCCAAGACAGTCAGCCCGGGAGGCTATCACCCCGGCCACAAACGTCCCGTGTCCCAGGGCATCGTCGAGGGTATTTTCGCCTGTCCAATCGGTACGCTCCTTCACGCGGCCGAAGTGAGGATGATGGCGCGCCAGCCCAGTGTCGAATACAGCTACTTTTATGCCTTCGCCTGTTGCAAGAAACGGGAAATACGTCATTTAAGCCGAAAGCTTAAATAACGTATAAATCCCCCGTATTGGTCCGGGCTCCTTTGTAGAATAGACCATCTGCCTTCCTTGCCAGGCAGCTCGTAAAAGGCGAGCATAGGCTCACCGTCACTAACACCGTGACACCTGACTAGGTGGTAGAGTTTAGCAGCGACTCGTCCGGATTGGTACCACCGCCTTACCTATTTCTGCCGCCATAACGTCACGACGTGTTCCGGTTCGGAGCGTAAGGTAGCCGGTAAACTTACTTTTGCTCGAGGCCTAACATCCCGGCCTCAGGTTGGCAACGCACCATTACCTTTGCGGCGTGAATTTCTTAACATCAGGAAATCCGTCTGCTTGTTTGCCTTCCAATGTCATAAAAAAAACTCGAGCAGCAGACGGATGAATGAATGCACTCTACTATTTTTAAAAGAAAAGGAGGAGTATTATAAGGTTGGCTTGTCTGTGTATGTCTGTGGCATCATAGCTTTTGAACGGATGGCCCGATATCGATGAGGTTTTCTTGTTTGAAAGCTGAAGCGATTGACATGATTTTTAGCTGCATTACATAAATGTTTTATAGGGACTTATTAAACATGTTTAATGTTAGGATTATTTATGTGAAACGGCAATAAGTTTTACGTGTCTTTATACGTGTATGTGCGTGACTGAATCTTATATACAAAACAAATTAAGGAGCTATACTTCCCAAATATGGCGAGTCGTCCTCACGAATATCTAAAACTAGACAACTATACCTTTGAGAACGGATAATCAGCCATAACTTTTTATGTGAACCCAGAAGGGCAACCCACAACTAGCCGAAAATACTAGTACCACAATGTGATAGTTGGCAAGCCTATCGCCAACCGGGCACATATCCAATCTCGGGCAACGCCATTTTTGTTAGAAAATTGAAAATATACATTTTCTAAGTTTTTTCGTCGCACGACCCGGGGATGGAACTCGGGACCTCAAGGATTCAAGTCCGAAGCCGAACCGCTAGACCACAGAGGCGATTCAATGTGTGCTAATAGTTCATAAAATTATAAGTGTGAATACATTATCTATTTCACAGGTTCATAGGGTTAGGTACATCGTGCGCGCAATGACATATTTTAATATTTTTAAATAAATTTAATTTTCAGTTTTCGAAAAAGCTAAGCTCATTATTAATTCAAAGGATTTATGAGGATTACGCACATATTTGTAAACATATCTTGAATGGTAACGAATGAACTTAATTAATAATTTCGAGAAACGAGCAAGTCGACAACTTTGTATTTGTGAAAGTTAACGATTGTTTTATAGAGCTGAATTTGTTTAATCGTGTATCGATTTCCATAATTATTTTAAGAATTTTATGAATAACTCGTACACATTGAAAGTTATTGCTAATTGTCCATTCTCAAAAGTCTAATTTTATGTATTCGTGAGGATGATTTAGCATATTTAGACCGATTAGCATTCATACGCGTCCATTGCCTTTGAACATCTACTGGCCGGTGTCCTAAATTCGCATTACCGTTCATGAGCAAGCGATTAAGAATCGCTTGCACATAGGATGTACAACAGTACGTTGTAAACCTGAGGCTGTGATGTAAAACCTTTTGCGTAAGTAATTGTTCCAGTCTGAAAGACAGCTTAGACTTTAAATCTAAGCTGTCTTTCAGACTGGAACAAGACAATGGCAAGAACAGACGTTATTACGACAGGCATTGGTAAGGCAGTACAGAGGTGGCAGACTATATATATATATTTAAATGTCTGTTAATAAGTGGTAGACTTCTACGACGACTAGTCTGAGGTTGTAACCACCTTCTTAACGTTAGTGCTTGCTATTGTCTTGTTTGGGATCGACATAAATTGACAACCCGTCATTGCCTAATTTGCTGGGTATATAGGTAAAAAACTGCGTCTAAACACTGGCATCCGAAGTGTTGTTCAACTGTAATTTTACTTTTTTAACGAGTAGTTACATTTTGATAAACCTTGTTATCTGCCGAATTTCACGAAAATAAACGTTTAAAGTATGCACCAGTAACGACTGTTACGTAGATTCGGTGATCGTTAACATTTTATTAGTACTAGTTCGTTTATCGAGGGAGCAATTTTATATTATCATTCATGTACATAAATTAAATTAATCATTAATGTGTTGCCAGGCGCATAACTGAAAAACTGAAGTCGCTTAACAAATTCGGATTTTTTTAAATATTCATCTATGTATGATAAAAGATGCATCAGATTGAATGAAAACAGGGAAAATAGGAAAACGACCATACATATAGACAAACCGTTCCAGTTGGCTATCTATGTTTCTTTTGTGTGTAGACTGGTAAGGGGTAGATATTAACACCGAATCACTACTACGAAGATTGTATGTATTGTGTGATTGTATTGTATTTAGCGTAATGATATTCGGCATATTAGCCTTCACATGAGGCTTCCAGGAAAAGCATTACAATTCTACAATCGAACATTTTATCATCCACATTCTCAATTCTGACTTTGATGATACACGTTTAATTTTTAACTTAAGACACTAACCATATAATTAATAAAAACGGAATAAAGTACTCCAAGGTTCAACCTGGTATTATAATCTTTATTACAATGTGATACAGACTATAATATTAATTTAATGTTAATCCTACGTTAGTCCATGTTTTTTAATAAGACCACAAGTCATTTGAATAGTTAAACCTGATAAAAACAGTAGTTTTAATAACACTAAACAGGCAAATATTAAAATATATTTTTTGAATTTCAGAAAAATGGTAACTTATCTCAATTATGTTTATGGAAATATTGTTATAGTGGCAGCTCTTTTAAGATTATATAATCCATATATATAAAAAAATTAATTCTTAAAATTAAACGCAAAAAAATAATTTGACTAGCAATACCAGAGATCCAGCAGATACAAACTAAAAAATATTTCATTTTATGACACACTAGCTGTTACCTGCAGCTTCGCCCGCGTTTTCGCAGGAACTCGTTGTGCGATCGGGATTAAAAGTAGCCTATATGTTAATCCAGGTCACAATCTATCTGTGTTCCAAATTTCAGACAAATCCGTTCAGCCATTCAAGCGCGAAAGAGTAACAAACATACACACATCCTTACAAACTTTCGCATCTATAACATTTGTAGGACTAGCAACCGGACCAACTTAGCATAGATGGTAAAAATTCAATGTTATTAATAACTAGCTGCTACCTGCGGCTTCGCCCGCGTTTTCACAGAAACCCGGTGTGCGATCGGGATTAAAAATAGCCTATATGTTAATCCAGGTCACAATCTATCTGTCTTCCAAATTTCAGACAAATCCGTTCAGCCATTCGAGCGTGAAAGAGTAACAAACATCCATACATCCATACTTACAAACTTTCGCATTTATAATATTAATAGGATAGGATAGGATTATACATATAAACCTTCTTCTTGAACAATTCTATCTATTAAAAAACCGCATTATTAAACATTTACGATAAACATTTTTTATTTAAGTCTTTACAAATGGGTATACAACAAAATTTACAAATATAGGGTTATTATGCCTTCAATAACCGGTCACCAGGGCTTCACTGCGTAGTTTATTGCAACAGTTAGATAAGGCATCAAAATCCGCTGCGTAGTTTTTAAACATGTAAGCAAACATAGGGGCGGAAAGCGACTTTGTTATATACGATGTAGTGAAGCACATAATATAATAAATATTCCTGGACAAGTTACACAAATTGAATCCCCATAGTAAGCAAATTATATGTTTGTATTATGGGTGTTAATCAACGATTCTAATATATAGAATTACTTAAAATACCAGAATAAAATTTATCAACCTCTAGACCCAGAAATATAGACATCTAAATGTTCTTTACACAAACTCCTGTCCCCGTCGAGAATCAAACCCGAACCTCATAGTTAGCCGGTGGAGCTAGGAGTGAGCGCTAGCCCCTCGGATTTTTTGTACGGTTTGGATTGTTAACTACCAATTTCACTAACCTATCTATAGATTACTGTAGTTAGGCTTATCAAAGTCTGGTTCCAAAGCTACTTTTATTAATTAATAAAAATAAAACTAGTGGCCTATTTTGTAATCTATATTATTAGTATCTTTCTATAATCATTTTATAATCTATCTATATCTTTTTTAATTCTTTGTAGTACCTACGAGAGCGAGCGGTTGCTGTGGATTTGCAACTTTTCTAGTACAACCCCTCAAGTAATCGAGTACATACATATTTGCACGCCAAATCCCTTAAGGGGTAGGCAGAGAGTATCGAGTGCCAGACCCCTCTGGATCCTGACAAACCTGTCTGGCTTCCTTCAGATTCATTACCTTTTTCGTACAAACAAGCCGGTTTCAGAGACTCTTGACACCACCCTCGGATAATATCCGAGTGATCTGATCGTGGAATGTCAACCTTATTCTCCCCGGGTACCTACATCCATCCACATACACATTCTATATCCGCTTTGTCAATCTTTCAAAATGACCGAACCAGCGGAGCATGCCCTTTCGCATTTTAACACCAACACTTTCATTCAATCCCACTCTTTCTCGGATCTCACTATTACGAATGCGGTCAGCGAGCGTTACACCACAGATTTTCCGTTGCGCTCTCATTTCGAATTGAGTAAAGTTATTTAAGTTAAGTACAACAAGTCCTTATTTGGTTGAGAAAACGCCAGCCACTCGACCAACGAGGCGGTAACAAGGGAATACAATATGACTTTCTTAATAACATACCCGTTACACCCAGAGACCATAATAAGTCAGCTTTTAAAACGGAAGTGATCTGTCTTGGAACTGTCCTCAGTAACTTTCTTGATGTGTAGCCATTGTTCTGTGGAATGAATACAAATGTAGTTTAATTCAAATGACAAAAAAGTGTATTCACGCCCATGTCCCCGAAGTGGTAAGCAGCACAATCAGAGCAGTCACGTCTAGCCGAAGACACAAAGTTCCACAATGTGATAGGTGTCAAGCCTATCCCCAACCGGGCACATATTCAATCCCGGGCAACATCATTTCCGACCCAGGAATCGAACCTGGGACCTCATGAAGTCATGACCGCCAGACCACCAAGGAGAGTGAGATGCTCAAAACTGGTCTCGTACCATTCTATTTTAGTTTTGTGATTTAGTTAATAACTTGTTTGTCTTAGTTCTTTGAACAACAAATATTTCAATTCAATTCAATATTTAGGGGTTTTAGATTCCACCGGGACTATGATCATTCTGACGATATTAAACTAGCTTTCTCAATAACAGTTTCTTACGTGTAGTTTTTCTGTTTTAAAAAAAAAATAGCAAATACCCATAATTCTTAGAAATTTCACTTTGGTGAGAAAGAGTGATCATCACTTTTGTTATCGTATACATATTTTAAAATAAGAGAAAAACATAAGGCCGCTGAGTTTCTTGATCTTCTCAGTGTGCCGCATTCCGATCAGGTGGTAGATTTTAGTATTATGTTAACGCGTCACAAGTGCCTCTTGTATTTTAATGTATAATAAAAATAAATTTGAATTGATGACATAGAAAGCTGAAAGGTCAATTGTTCGAGGAAATTTAAATTACAGAAACTATTTGGAAATCCTGGGTCCCAACTCACAACTCGGGAGTTATGAGGGAGTCAACACAATTTCGTGGCGTTGTATTCAATTTTACTATTTTTATTTGTTTTCATATGGTATATTTCATTTTCATTCCAACTCAAAAACAATCGCTTTAAAGACAATACAAGAAATAATTTAATGAATACCTCTTTAGTTTGTCGGAAAGAATGGAGAGCCCGAGCTTGATGTTTTATGTTCCTCCAACCAGAATATAGGCATCCTCCTGGACCACAGTCATCCTGGAAATGTACCGAAATTTATACTTCATACTTTTCAAATACGTAAATGATAAACAGAATATTTTTCTAAGTTTATATGTAACACTCCACTCCTTCCATTTAAAGTATCATTTTATATCCACCACAATAAATACATATACTAAAAACAAATTTTGGAATTGTAATGGCGACATCCTTACAATCGTGGAATGTACAAATACATAATATAAATACATACATGTACAAAATACATGTGAAAAAACCGACTCAACATTCACAAAACTTTATGCATTTTTAAGTATATTTTTTGGAGTTGGTTAAAAATTTAATGGTACCAGATATTGAGGTATGTTTAACTTGTAACACTTAATTTGTACAAGCGTTTCTGGGTCTGGGTGTGTTTAAGTCTTTCTATTGTATCATATTGTTAATTAAATTTATTCTGGTATCTATTTAAGTATTTTAATTGTTGATCATACTACAAGCACATAATTTCTGTAACTTGTCCAGGGATATTTATTAATAGTATTATGGTATTGATGACCTAGCTCTTGTAATGGAAGCATGAAACTTAATTTCCTTGTGATTAAATTCAATTTGGTAATTTGCTTAAGGATTTTATTTCCAGACAAACAAAGCTTGCTTAATTCAAAAAATGAGCTAAAATTGATACATTCACCATTATTTACTTTTAATATATTAAACAAAACTAAAACTTCTCTTTCACCTACCTCACGAACATATTTAATTGTCCGCTGTACTTGACGCTGTGCAGTCACCCTGTAAATAGCAGGATGGTCTTGCAGTGCATCTATAGCTACATTCCGCATTTCCCATAATGTGATCACATCAAAATCACTCGGATACTCTGTTGCTGGGTTGTTACGTTGCAAAATGGTCCAATTTGAAACCTGCAAATAGCCAGAAAATGGATTTCCATTTGGCACTTCTGGTGTATGGGATCTAAAATGGTATATTTGTTTACTGTGACCAAGTCATATCAGTGTGGACAATTTCAGCATATGGGTTACTGCAAATTTGCAAAAATATAAAATTTTTAATATAGACTTTACATAAAAGTAAAAAAAAAGTATCTTCACGCCCATATCCCTGAGATAGGCAGAGGTACAACCAAGGCACCCACGACTAGCCGTAGACACTAAGTCCCACTTTGTGTTGTGTTTTTTTTGTGTTGGCCGACCCGGGATTCAAACCCGGGACCTCATGCAGTCAAGTCCAACACCCGGACCGCTAGACCACCGAGGCGATTTATTATATAATTATAGATATATAAGTATACAATATTATATATTATAGATATTACATTTTACTAAGAGGTATACTTTCGCAGTGACTTCCCCGGATATTTACCACCGCCTTACCTATTCCTGCTGTCATAACGTCAACGCTAGCTACTGGCGTGTACCGGTTCGGTATGTAAAGTAGCTGGTAAACTTACTTTTGCTCAAGGCCAAACACCCTGGTCTCAGGTTGACAATGCACCATTACCATCTTTGGTATCTCTAGGCGGCATGAATTTCTTATCATCAGGAAATTTGTCTGCTAGTTTGCCTTTCAATGTCATAAAAAAGAAGAAAAAGACATAGAAACAAGTAGAAGTAATTAAAAGACTAACCAAATAAAAAAAGATTAATATAAAATTTAAAAAGATAAATAGAAAAATTTTTGCTAGGTGTACCCACAACTTTGTCAGAGTAGATTTTCATAAAAAACTATTTTTTATAAAAAAAGATAGTCTGTGTTTGAAGCAGGTATTTTATGCATGAAGCTAATGCATGCATAAAAAATATAATATACATACCATATAATGTATGCATATAAAATTTCATGAAAATTGGTGCAGCAGTTTAGCAGTAAAAGCTTAACAGACACACATTTGCATGTTATGTTAGGTAGGGACATAGTTAACTCAAAAAGAAACATACTAGACTTAAATTAATTCAATAAGTTTCATAAAATTGGAAGTAAAACTTCAGAAGTTAAATCAAAAAGTTTAAAGTTTAAAACATTTTAGTAATGAACAAAACAAAGATAAAGACACAGTCTAACGCCACAGTCGGAGACTTAACGTAACATTAAATCTATCATAAATCTCAACTTTGTAAATGTCGACTTAATATCTGATTTAAAGATAGTTGATGCAACAAAGTGTGGCTATTGGTCTCTGTCTTGCTAGCTTATCTTCAGCAATGGTTTTACATAGCTAAATCATCATCAGCCTGAGGATGTCGACAGCTGAACATAGGCCTCCCCCAAAGAGCACAACAAATCAAAGTCACGAGCTACTTGTATCCAGCAGCTCCTTGCGACTGTGACTAGGTTGATTTGAAGTATTTTACCATGAGATATTTTTTCTGTGAACTTCTATGTACTGCTAACAAATCAAATCTATGCCGTAGTCTAGTTATGATAAACATATTCGCATAAGCATAGTGAGTGGTAGAGAACATGAGCTATCTATTTTATTTGCAATTCGCAGATGCATACTCACATTCCAAAACTAAAATAATTGCATATATGATAATACATACTATTAAAATAAATTGTATATGAAAAAAAATTATGCTTTGCTAAATTAAAAAACTTAAATGCAAAGAAAGCAGCTAACCTTAATCATATTATAAAAAAAAAACATAACTTTAATCCAAAAAGAATAATATATTTACTATTACAAATAGCAATGATCAATCAATGTGAAAAGTCAACAATATTCTTGTGCAATTATACAAACATTATTAAAAATTAAAATGACTAATATAAGAACTACTGTATAAAACAACTATTGGAATGTTATAAAAAGTAAGATTTGATTATACGCATTGAATAAGCTTTGAAACTACTTGAATGATCAGAAAATGTTTTCCCCTGATGGTCCGGGCTCCTTTGTAGAATGGACCATCTGCCTTCCTTGCCAGGCAGCTCGTAAAAGGCGAGCATAGGCTCACCGTCACTAGCACCATGACATCTGACTAGGTGGTGGTGACTAGAGTTTAGCAGCGACTTGCCCAGATTCGTACCAGCACCTTACCTATTCCTGCCGCCATAACGTCATGACGTGTTCCGGTTCGGAGGGCAAGGTAGCCTGTAAACTTGCTTTTGCTTGGGGCCTAACACCCCGGCCTCAGGTTGGCAACGCACCATTACCACCTTTGGTGTTTCTAGGGGGTGTGAATTTCTTAACATCAGGAAATCCGTCTGCTTGTTTGCCTTCCAATATCATTAAAAAAAAAATTTAACAATTACAGTATAGTGATTATAGTATCCTACATAGCATCATCACTGATGTACATAGGTTGAATTCATTGTTAGAACAAAAAAAAGAAATGTTCAAGCAAACCCAGAATAGATTGCTAGTAAATAAAAAGAGTAATGTTAGTCACCAAATTAAAACTCGTGTTTAATTACATTATCAAAAGTTTTATCAAATTAAAACTTCCTTCAATTAAAACACACAACAAGGAAATGTCAACATTGAATATCTTATCAAAATTATAATTTGTCGCAAACAACGTCACTACAATACGAAAAACATGTACAATAAGTAATATTTATAACTATACTATTTTTATTACTATACAATGGAAATGGCCAGCAATTGTTTTTGAATTTACTTCTATAAATATTGCAAAAATATAAAAAGAACCATGTCTATAAATTTAGGTTTCAATATCTAAGATAATGATTGTCCCAATCATGTTACATAAATACTACTTTTTACCCAAATCATTTTATGTCATTTTTATGAACAATTCAAAGAGCTTGTATCTATCAATATGAACCAAATAAATCAATTTTGTTTGAATGTTAAAAACATTAAGAGTAGTGTTGTCTAAAACCTAAGATAAGTTTCATTGAAACTTATCAAACCATCAGATAATGATGGAAGATAAAATATATTGGTTCCAAGCTGACAGGCCATTGTCAAGGCTTGTACAGTAATGATGATTCATTTTAATAATAGTACTTGACACTTGGTAGATATACAAATAATATTGTATCTCAACAAAGTGTAACCGTCAACAATAAAGCACATTTCATAACCATCTTTTTCCCTTCAATAAATTCAATATTTTGTTGTAAACTTATAAATGAAATCCCCTAGCTAAACACTATAGGTACAGTACAACTAACTTTATTATTACTAGAAGTTACGCCCATATCCCCAAAGAGGTAGGCAGAGAAACAACCAAGGCACCTGTGACTAGCCAAAGACACTAAGTCCCACAATGTAATAAGTGGCATGCCTATCGCCAACCGGGCATATTTCCAATCCCAACCATCATTTTTTATATTAGAAAATTGGAAAAATCCAATTTTGTTTGTTGGCCGACACGGGATACAAACCCGTGACCTCATGCAGTCAAGTCCAACACCCGACCGCTAGACCACAGACAAGACACCCTTCTTTTAGTGCCTTTAATTTCCAACGAGGTAAAATTTAATGTCTCCTTTGGGTTATAAACTTGCTATGTATGATACTTTAAAACTATCAGTTAAGGCCTTTAAATGTAAACATACTGTTATACCATGGCAACTTTAAAAAAAAACTAAATATTTTTTATACGAAGTCAAAAAAAATCCTTTTGGGTTATTCTATCAGAATAGTATGTATACATTTATGAACAACTTAGCACAATAAGATTAATAAATTTAATGCTATGATCCCAATTTCCAAATTTTTTTTAAGTTATTAAATTTGAAATTATTAGAAACATGCAAATCCAATTAGGTGTTTCACATGGTTTAACTTACATTTAGTCTGCAATCGAAAGTTTGTAGGGTAACAAGTGTATGTGAACTTCCACAAGAATTTAACAAATAAAAAGTAGACTTTTTAAAGTCCAATGAATAGATAAAAATAGCCACAACAAAATTTATTACCAACATACACATTTTAAGAATCATAAGGATGGAGGGTAATCATTAACAGCTACAAATTTCATTTTCTTAAACCAGACAGAAGAAAGTTCCTAATTTATACAAAATTTTAGCTTGAAGTACTCGCAAAGCTCAAAAAACAATTAAACTTAAAAAGAAGCACAAGTTTTCTATAAATATATTACAATAATTAGAACATTTAAAAGTATATGCGCAGATATGTATATTCTTACAAATATTAGTATGTAAGTGAAATAGTCGTCATTTCTAAAAGAAATATTAAACATTAAAAAAATGTATTATAATTTATTTTACAACTTACACCAGCATTTGTTAACGCAGCAGTGATGTAATTTTCTCTCGTTTTTCTTGGAAAATATCCTTTGAATGTAATTATGTGTTCAGTATTGACGATATCAGTATTGAATTCGTAGTCAATACGGGATGAGTCGGTTACATTACAAGGTTCATTAAAAGAATTTTCTCCTTCGCTAGCAGTTATTAAAACAATAACAGAGAAGCTACAACAAAGAAAGCCTAAAAAATGGGCTAACCCCATCTTCCGCGGTAAAGTTGATTACCTACATGATTAAAAAATTGAAGATGAATAAATACAATTTAATACAGTATCTATACTTTGGCAATAATTACTTCAATTTCAAACATCTTTTATTCTAAAAGAGTAACGCATTTCAATAAAATTCGAAGTACCTATATCAAAGATTACAATATAATATTAGGGCAGAGTATATGAAGAACAAAAATACTCAGTAAATTCTTTTGAAGCACAGATAAAACCAGACAAGCAGTTAAATGCAACTTTCATATCAAAAAATTAAAAAAATTAATTTGCTATGTTTTTTATTCGCTCAAATCATATGACACTTGTTGCCTTATATCTGAATGCCTTTAGACTTATTTTCAAATTATACGGGTTATACTTTTTCAAGTAAACTTTATACAAATTCGGGTTTGCTATGTATCTATGGAAGTCCCGTCTCTAATAACGTAGTATTTCTAACTCTTTGCAGGCAAGATCAACAGTATTTACATACCACTAGACTGTTTCATTGTTTGCTATGGAACTCGCGAGATGGAGTAAATTTAATACAAAATAAAGCTATGTTGCCAGATTCGGAAACGATTTTAAACAGTATACATTGTGAAATTTGCGAAATAGTTGGAAAAAAAATCACAAACTAATCTCCGTGTCCATAAATAAATACTGATTCTCAGAAAAATTATACAAATGGGTCTAACCCCACACTATCCAAAATTGTATACTTGTTTTATTGATGTTAGCCGATGATACCAATACCAGAAATTATTAATATTAAGTATCATTGCTAGTAACCAGTAGTATGTTCACGATACAAATGCGTTTCTTGTTCATCACCAATGAGTTTAAAAAAAAATAACCTGACTTATGCCACAAACAATGTGTAATGAATTATGACTCAGAAATTATTTCCAAGAAAAACTATCCATCATATATCTTTATTGTTGTTGTTTTTCAAGATGGATTTTTTTATTAAGATGATATAATAACTTCTTACTTAATTAGATTAATTAAACTCGAGGTAAAACGATTACAAAACTATAGAAAAACAAAAATATGGAAACTGATTAAATATTCTCTTGATTGACAGTAATTTCTGAAAGTGTGACAACAATGAAATACATAATAAAAACAAAAACAAATTAATCGCCAAAATAAAATGTTACTATGTTTTCACATTTCAAAGTGACATAGTTGTACTAAAACCATAATACAAATGGCAACATTAAAGAATCTATAGACTATGGTTCGAAGTTTATGATTTGTGGAATTTAGGTAAAATGGTGAATTTGGGTAACTATGCAATATCTATATTTTCTTGTGATTCTAGCGTATTGAAGTGCTTTTCCATATTTTAAAGTATAGCTCTGATTCCTCCATTAC
>NJDC01000156.1:1286011-1300922 GCA_002245475.1 Calephelis virginiensis
AAATTATGAATTTTCTTATCGCCATCTCTGATAATCTACTTACTATGTAAAATAGTTTTATAATAAAACATTCACAATAAGGTTGAACAGCTTAAACTAGTGGTGGCCCATTGGTCGAAATTTTAATATCTTTTTGATAAGATAAGAACGCCATCTTCATTTCCTAAGACCAACTACTTAATTTCCAAACTTTTTAGTGCGCTATCTGTGATATTTTATCGTTATCATCAATATATTTGTTTGTGTGTGTCAAATGCATGGTAGTGTGGGAAATGTTTTATTTATTGATTTATGTACTTTCTAAGCATTATTATTGAAAAATATTAGCGTTCTGCACTTCTCCTACACATAAACTATAAGTGTGCCAAATTTTATGCTTCTGCGTCCGCGCAATTTTTGTAAATAGGGGTTCAAAGGTTTGGCATCACGTATTAATATATAGATAAATGGTGTAGGTCTTAATGAAAACTGTCAACAAAAAGTCGAGCAGGATCGGTATTTAATTATACCTAATCATCCGTTTTAGAGATGTAACATTTTCTAAAACCGCCAATATTTATTCAATACTGTGAAAACAAAGTGACTTTGCTGGTGAAAAATGCTAGTAGTATTTTGTGACATCAAGTCAAATATACTTGTTACTCTCAAAATACTCGTATCCCTATGAGTGGTATACCACTCGTCAAATATCTGTGTCCAAATTTTGATCCAATGTCTAAAATAGGTACCCATTCCGCTCGTTCAATATCAGTTCAAGTTTTATAGATAACTAGCTATTCTGGCAAACTTTGTCCCATCCATTTAATTTGTATTGGAAAAAATAAAAGTGGTTTTCCCTAGTGTCCTCGCAGTCGTACGGGATAAGATTGTCCTATTTCCGTCTCCTGGTCCTAAGCTATCTTCAAATCAAATTACAGCCAAACCGGTTTAACCGTTCTGGAGTTATAGAGTTATGAATAGTGTAACTAACACGACTTTAAATAAATATATGGGTATTATATATATTTACAGTCAAATTGATTGAGAAAATTCTTCTAACTGGAAAAAAAAATAGATCACCCAGTATATTTAGCAAACGCAAATTGGACAGAAAGATTTCATAAGTTTGAATACCTTATACCTATGTACCATTCGGTACTATGCTTATTACATACATACATACATGAATATTTTCACGCCAATTCACTTACGGAGTAGGCAGAGATTATCGAGTGCCAAACCTTACGATCCTGACAAACATGTCTGGCTTCCTTCATATTATTACCCTTTTCACACAACCGCGCCGGTTCACACAAAACCTTATAATATACGAATACGAACGGATAATATCCCAGCGATTTGATCGTGGAATGTCAACCTCGGTCTTCCCTACCTATCTACCTACATCCTACATTCATCCACATTCGCATTGTATATCTGTTTTGTCAATCTTTCATCTGTCATTCTTTCTACGTGACCTTTCGCGTTTCAACACGTACATTTTCTTTCAATCCCACTCCTTCTCGGATATCGGTTACGAATGCGGTCAGCGAGCGTTACATCACATATTTTCCGTAGTGCTCTCATTTCGATCGCATTTGTCCTACTTTCATGCTTTTTCTGACACATCCAACTCTCGCTTCCATACAATAACGTTGGGATAAGCACAAAATTATGCAAAGTGAGTCTAGCTTTTTAACTCAAAACCTCGCTGTGTAATAGCTTACCCAGCGCTCCATTCACTCTATTTTCTGCACACATTCTCCCTTCTACGTCCGCGGTGTACCTTCCATCCCTGCAAAAATCACAGCCAAGATATACAATTTCATTCACTTGCTCCAACACTACATCATCAACTATCACTCTTACGTCCGTTCTGGTTACGTCTGTTTCAAACACCATTAGTTTGGTTTTCATCGCATTCAATTGTAAGCGCCTTTCTTTACCATCTCCTTCCACAAGTGTGACCAGTGTTTGCAGCTCAGATGGTGTAGAGCCCAGAAGTACAGCATCATGCGTAATGCAAGCAGTTCATCACTTGATCTTACCACTATGATTGTTATTACGGATTACGGAACCCATCTTGGTGGAGGTCGACTAGCGCTTGGCTATCATACTAATTACTTCACAATGCATTATAGTCTTATGTACTTATTAATATTACGAGTACATTGGAGACATGGTTCTTACAAATCGTAAGTAATAATAGTAATAGCCCTTTATTTTACCTAAGTATAAGAGATATAACTTAAATTTATTATACCTGCAAAGCGTTTAATACAGAAGAAGAAAAAAAAACACTTAAACTTGCTAGTTATCGAGATTTTGTAATTAAACGTCGAATTAGACTTTAATGGACTTCAAAAGAATTTTCTGTAATAATGTTTGTTTAATTTTTTTAGTACAGTTTTATCGTTGGAAAAGGATGTGATAACCCCATCACCCCTGGTGAGTTTACCACTAATCCAGTAAATTTGTTAGACTCATTTTTTCAATAGAGTTTTAAGTAAAATATTTGACGGTGCCAGAATGGGACGACCCCATCATCATAAGTTAACATCACAAGTTGTCAGGTAAATAGACTTCTAATATTGCCATCAGTCTATAAATAGTTTATAATATGTACCTAGTAAGCGGTAGCAGTTAGACTACCTACTGTGCGACAGTTGGCATAGTCCGTTATTATTATTATTATTGTGTAATCCCTTGTAATCCTTTGATGCTCTAAAACAAATGTAGAAAGGCGAACTTAATGCTAATAAGCAGTTTATTTTTTTATTTTTTTATGATATTGGACGGCAAAAAAGCAAACGGATTTCCTAATACTTATTAAGAAATTGACGCCGCCTGGAGACACCAAAGGTTTCGGTGTCTCTAGGCGGGACAACCTTAGGCCGGGATGTTAGGCCTCGAGCAAAAGTAAATGTACCGTCTACCTTATCCTCCGAATCGAAACACGTCAACGGCAAGCGCTGACATTATGGCGACAGGAATAATAAAATTCTTCCAGTTCATAGTTCAGTACGACCGCATACTCAATCCTTGCGCTTATTTTCCGTGCTCGTCAAATATCCTATGTAGAATAGCCGCTAGATATGTCTTGCTTAAGATCCCATTCATAACAACAACACAACACTAATATCTACAGTTTCTTACTATTTGGAGGTCACTTACAAATTTACAATATTCGTAAAGAAAAATATAATGGAAGCGGAGCATCATGTAAAATAAAATACACGTGAACATAAGTACACGCGTCCATTTTTATTGACGACGTTGATAAAACTTATGTGTGGTTATCTCGAAATAATTAATTGGCTACCATTTTAAAAAAAAGAATTATCAGATTGCGAAGCGGTGATAAAATAATCAAAATTTTTGCAGTTCTACTATGTTTAAATTATTTTGAAACGCGCTTTGAATTTTTCGTTGCATAAATAATTAAATATCCCTGGACATTTTTTTTTTATTGAATCAGGCGTTACTTTGCGGAAATCCATTATAAAAGATGTAAAATAAGCCTTTATTATGCTAATTCCGCGTAAGCAGTGTAACCGTTGTGGCAAATAATCCTCCAAACGACACAGAATGTGACAAGCCTAACTGACGTTACCACCACCCACCTCCGCGACCAGAACACGAATATAGGAAGAGCTCGGGAAACAATATAAATTGTCACGTTCTTTACATGTGACAACCCTACCTAAAGTTCCCACCTCCCACCTCCGCGACCAGATCACAAATAGAGTCCGAACACGGGAAACAAAACCACTTGTCACGTCCTTCGCCAACTTTGTCAAAGCACTCACCACAGAGAACACCAAATCGCACTCGACGTACTTTTCGCCTCTACACCGAGGCATCCTCAGGAATTCGACCGTACCGTACAAACGACGACACACGAGTCAATTAGCAAAATAAAGGCTTATTTTACATCCCTGGACATATTGCACAAACTGAATCTAACCCCCAAGTTAACAAATTATTGATATTAGCCAACGATTCTAATACATAGAAATACGTAGATAGGTTACGATGATAAACACCCAGACCCAGAAATGCAAGCGCGTATACATGTTCATCAAACAAATGTCAGTCTTTGTTGGGAATCGAACCCGAGCCTCACGGTTAGTTGGTCTACACTAATCGCTAGACTTACGAGATAGACATGATAGCTCAACCTCTGAAGAAAAAATGCTACAATTTAGTTTTATAACACCACACCTATAAATCGTGTTCTAGTGCTAAATAACTCAAAATCCCCTCTAAAAGTTTCGAGTTTTTGAGATAATCACGAGAGCAAACAATTTTCATCTCTACATGGTATAAAACACAGACGCTTCCTCTGTCCCTATGTCCTATGATAAAGTGATTGAAGAGGAATGTTTATATGTATATTTAATAACCGTGCGAAGCCGGGGCGGGCCGATAGTTTTCAATAAAATAAGTATCTTCTCGTCCGCATCACCGAAGATGTAGATGTATAACAAGTGCTAAATAAACCCATGATATGCCGAAGGTATTTAGTTTCAAAACATGGTAGGGGGAAAACTTAATCAGGTGGTTTCAAAATGCCATGAAATTTCGCAAAACAATTGCCATTACAGGTTACAGCAGTACATTAAATTAATATTAGTTAGTATGCCTACAGGGTGTTAGGCACATTTGGAAATACTTTCGGGACAATTGGACTTTATAAAGTTGTTAGTATTATTTTTAATTTTTTTTTACAAATTCTCTCAAAATATGTTAATGAAATGAAACGAATTGTAATAGTGTAGTTAAACATTCCAACGTATTCTATCACGTTGTGGTGTGCCAATATTTTAATATTTATGCAAAAGAATTATTTAAAAATTGTATATCAAACCTTATGCATAATTATATCATAATTATACATAAGTTTTAAATTTGTTTTTCTTTAAAGTTTATTACATTTTTTTATGACATTGGAAGGCAAAACAAGCAGACGGATTTCCTGATGTTAAGAAATCACGCCGCCTAGAGACACCAAAGGTGGTAATGGTGCATTGCCAACCTGAGGCCGGGATGTTAGGCCTCGAGCAAAAGTAAGTTTACCACCTACCTTACCCTCCGAACCGTAACACGTCATGACGTTATGGCGGCAGGAATAGGTAAGGCGGTGGTACCAATCCGGGCGAGTCGCTGCTAAACTCTACCACCTAGTAGATTTAAGATTTAAATTATTAATTATCAGCAGTTTGAAAATGTAACTAAATTGAAGCCTGTCTACAGTAAACTACCATCGTTTCGAAACCTAGCCATTTATGATCAAATTAGTGCTATTCAAATAAAACTAATTCGAAGCTTCTGTTGCATTAACCAAAAAAATAACATTTGAAATTTTGGGAGAATTATACATTCAATAAATTTTCCCGGAAATTTTATCAATCGACGCCACCTTATCATCATTTTCAGTTGTCCTATTATGCGCCTAACAACATGTATAGTACTTACATATTTTTAAATTGGACTATCACTATAATAAATCTGTGTCATAACTTAAATTTACTAAATAAAAAAAAAAATTTTTTAGTATGCCAATATGTCATTTCAAAAAATGATAAATGTCAAACCAAAATACTTTACGAATAAAAAATATACAAAAATTATGCAGATGTTTTTCGCATTTGCCTTGTAAAAAAAAGGGTAACACACCTGAGAGGGGGAGATGTCGAAGAATCAGCCATTTGCGTTCTCGTCCCTGACATTTTTGTTCTTTAACCCACTGGTTCCTTAATTAAACTGAAATCCCCAACGGGAAGAAAATTATTTTATACTCTAGGGGGTGGCCATTTTGTGTGATCCAGTCGAACATGTGAAGCTGATTGAGGGTGAAAACCAAATTAACGTAAAGTTATTCTTAAGACGTTACGATAAAGTTTAGTTTTGCTTGCTAAAAATTCGATGTCACCGCAATGTTACTACCCCAACGGCTTAGGGCGGAGTTTCCCTAAATCAGGGCGGTATGGGGATGTACCGAAAGTTAGAATCGTTTATTCATTTTAAATTGGATTTTCTGGATTGCATTTTCCGACTTATCGCTTTTAATTGGCATTTAGGAATTAATGAGGTGAAACGTTGATATATTTTTAACGTTATTACTTATTACAATTTGCAATTATTGCATGTAAATATTTGTTCATTCGAATGAAATTATTTTTTTTGATCTCTTTTAACTTTATTTCAAACTTTTATTTAGCTTGGAATTAAGACAGGATTTCACCTTGAAATTTAAACCTTTATAAATTCGATGTATCTGTCTGTATGTCCGATCGTATGTTACAGCCATTTTACTAGCAAACTATTAAAATAGGATACAGTTGAAATTTGATAGGTTCTATAAAACGTTTTATATTTATATACTTCTAGTGTCAAAATGTGTTATTTCCCTCTAATTTGGAAAATTAGGGTATATGTTAGTAGAGGGTAGACGGAAAAGGGCTCTACCGGAGGGTAACGGAATGTACGGGAGTGTGAATATAGCTTGCGTAAACGTGACACGAAGTTTTATTTAATTACCGAAATAACAGTGGCGACGACGAACCTTACGTGTGAAAATTCAGCATTAAACGGTAAAAATGGTGTCCGTGGGTGTATTGAACGTTTTCAACCACGAAACTCAAGATTGGTTGCTGTATAAAGGCAGATTAGAACAATGGTTTGTGGCAAACGACATCAACGATGAAATGGACAAAGCTAGCGTCAAACGGCGAGCTATATTGTTAAGTAGTGTTGCAGAAAACACATACAGACTCATCCGCGATTTATCGCATCCGAAAAATGTTGCACATTTGTCGTACGAGGAGCTAACGACCATACTGGACGGCCATTTTGTGACAAAAGTATGCGGGTTCGCTGAAAGGCAGAAATTTTTAAGTGCTTGTCAGAGGCAGGACGAGTCATTGGCGGATTGGTCTGCACGAGTACGGGGGCTGGCTGCGGAGTGTGACTTCAGCTCGGTCCATCTGGAGGAAATGTTACGTGACGGGTTCGTTTTGGGCATGGTAACAGGATCAGAACGTGACCGCCTATTTTCCGAGCCGCTTAAAGACCTCACATAAACCAAGGCGGTGCAACTGGCAGAGAGCGCAAAAGAAGGCGCACGCCAGGCAGCTCATCAGGTGGAGGCGACGGTCCTATCCCTGGACGTGCATAAGATGCATACACCGGCGGCGAAATGAGAAATGGAGAACCTACCATCAGCAACAGTTACTTCAAATGAACAGGAAAAATCCTCAGGGCAGTGTAAAGTGTGTGGACGCAAGGGCCATTACAGTAGCGTGTGCAAATTTAAAAATTATACATGAAGGAGTTGTGGTGCTAAAGGTCACTTAAAAAGTGTGTGCCGGAAAATGAACCAGCGGTTTGTTCAATGTTGTGCGGCGTGACTTGGGAATTTTATATATAAAAAGTACTTACTGTATAAACATAGTCACTTTTTGCTGGTTAAAAATACTAGTGGTATTTTGAGAACAGTTGTAACTGCAAAGACCTGTCGCTAGTGAAATAGATCTTCCGATTTATCTATACATATATTAATACGTAGTGCCAAAACTTTGGACCCCCTTTTTACGAAAATTACGCGGACGCATGAGCATAAAATTTGGCACACTTATACTCGTAGTTTATGTGTAGGAGAAGTGCAGAACGCTAATATTTTTCAATAATAATGCTAATAAAGTACATTAAATCAATAAATAAAACATTTCCCACACTACCATGCATTTGACACACACAAACAAATATATTGATGATAACGATAAAATATCACAGATAGCGCACTAAAAAGTTTGGAAATTAAGTAGTTGGTCTTGAGAAATGAAGATGGCGTTCCTATCAACAAGATATTAAAATTTCGACCAATGGGCCACCACTAGTTTAAGCTGTTCAACCTTATTATGAATGTTTTATTATAAAACTATTTTACGTAGTAAGTAGATTATCAGAGATGGCGATAAGAAAATTCATAATTTCAAAAGAGTACTTCCAGTAGCTTATGAACGGGATCACAACCGATAATTAAATTTGTTTTAACTGAACTTACTTTTACTAAACTCGGTTTTCAATATGATCGGTGAAATCAGCCCTAAGTACAGTGGTACTATTACAACGGAGTACGGACAAGACAAGTAGAGAAGGACAAGGTGAATAGCGAGTATGTAAAAATCAATCTCCAAAGGACTGTAAAAGGAAATAAAAGTTTGTGTGAAAAGCATAAAAGTTATAGAAGTGTAGGGTAAACTGCTAGTGATCCATTACCTATTTACTATTTTGGCGGATGATGGGGCTGTCAGTTCCCGAAATAAATCAACCGAGTATTGCTAAGACCGACCCCTTAAGTATTATACACCTAGGTAAATAAAAACGCCTCTACACATTACACAAATTAAATCTTATCATAAAGCAAAGTAAGCAAATTAAGTACAGTACTCGTAGTACTATTTTAATTAAGCGCTTCGGCTCTATTCGTCAAGCTTCGGAAATCCGAATGTATTTTAAAGATATCTATATAGAGTTGTTATTACATTTAATTAATCATTTCGCTTAAATTTAGTTTAGGTCAGCCAATTTAAAAATAAAAGTATAAAGAGTAAAAAGTCTAAAGCCGAAGCGCATAATTTAAATATTAGTACTATAGGTAGTTTGTTTGTCCGTGTGGAATTTTGCAAACCAATTTTAAAGCAGAAATACACATACACATACCTACTAACAATAAAATACTATGATACAATGGAAGTAAAAGGTTACCTTAGAAACTCCGAAAATTCCCAATGGTGTTAATTACAACACTAAAGTAATTTTAAGTTATCTGTTAACGAAAGTAATAGAAAGAGACAAAACACTTTTAGTGCTGTCAAATTAGTTAGAGGTTTCTATAGACTTTTTATCTATTACGCGGAAAACGGCGATTAAAGACATCGCAACTAATTTGTCATGTCCCGACTAATTTGTCATGCTTAAAAAATTTCCATCTCTTTGGTTCTTGCAGTTTGGCGCAACATTCATATAAAAAAATAAAATAATTAAGTTTGCAATGTTTTTTATTCACTTTGTTTTTATTTAATGATTTACATATGACACTAGTTGCATTAAATCTGAATGCAATTAGACTTACTTTCAAATTAAACGGGTTATACTTTTTCACTATGTATCTGTCAAGTTTCTTGTGTCACTTAAGCCAAATTTCATACAAAATTTGGATTTGCTACATATCTTTGGAAGATACGCCTCTTATTACGTAGTATTTACACTCTTTGCGTCCTTTTTTCATTTGAAAAAGATACCATGCATCTAAAATAAGTTTAGTTTGTAAACAGCAGCGTCAGCACCAATAACATCCTAACGTATTTGTACTTATTTGAAACGCCGTGAACAAAATTTCTAAAATCTTCTGTCGGGGATGCTTGTAAATAAAAACCTGTCAACATTTTTTTTAGATTGTATGCCCTGAGTAGAATAGAACATTTTCCTCTCTGTTTGGCAGCTCGTAGGAGGCGTAGGTTAAGTAGTTCATTACCAATAGGACCACTGCTGGTAGAGCGCAACAACTTACCTGGATAGAGATCCACCGCCTTTCCTTATTCCTGCCCATAATGACTGTGCCATGTTTTGAAGCGGACGGTATCCTGGCCACAGGACAGCAGCGCACCTATACCATCTATGGTATCTGTAGCCCACTATTGTTTCTTACCATCTTACCATCGAGTGCTTATTCCATGATCTCCCACATATTGAACAAATTGAAATTAAATCAACTTTGTGAATTATTCAGATTTTTGAATATGAGCTTGTTAAAATACATATTATAATATTGATTGGCCGTTACTATGCTCGCGGTTTTATAGTTTGTAACTCCCCTATGGAAACCTCTAAGATATTAGGATAAAGCCTTCGTGCTCCAAAAATCTAATAATTGATGCTTAAAATCATTAGGATCGAATTATCAGTTTGGAAGTAAAAGAAAAACAGATTTTATATATTGAGTTGTTTCCATTCTTAGCACTTGGTGAAATTCCATTTTATATTATGTTACATATGAATCCACTTGCACTGTTTCACTTAATATTAATACCTACACTCATTCGAATTTATATGGAATAGAATTCATATTATTATTATTTAATTATATAACCTATGTGGAATATCTGCTAAAGTTTTACTTATATTTCAATACTCTTCTGGTAAAAACATTAAGTGCTATCGGTTTGGTGGCAGGAAATGCAGGGTAAAAAAACCGCAAACAAATCTAGCCTATGACACCAAACCTACAAGTACAACCAAGAAATATTTTTTTTAATATAAATGTTTTTTTTTGAGATAAGCTTTTCTTTTAAGTTAAGGTTATTCCTAATAGTACACTTTAATAATACTCATTTTTTATGGTAATGGAAACCAAACAAGCAGATAGATTTCCTGATGGTAAGAAATTCACGTCGCCTAGAGATACCAAAGGTGGTAATGGTGCGTAGCCAACCTGAGGCCGGGATGTTAGGCCTCAAGTAAAAGTAAGTTTACTTCTACCTTGCTCTCCGAACCGGAACACGTCAACACGTCAACGGCAAGCGTTGGACGTTATGGCGGCATAGGTAAGGCGGCGGTACCAATCCGGTCGAGTCGCTGCGAAACTCTACTACCTAGTAGGATGTCACGGTGTTAGTGACAGTAAGCTTATGCTCACCTTTTACGAGCTGCCTGGCGGGAAGGCAGATGGTCTATTCTGTGAAGGAGCCCGGGACAGCAACCAACAAACCTCAATTTGAGATATATCTAATAAGCTCAGACACGATATTATAATGCCTGATTTTCGTTATGAAATGTTGCTATTAAGAAGGTATAACTCAGAAATCACTTATCGGATCGTGATAAAATAATATGAGACCACATCGGAATCACAACTTGCCTTTATTAAAAGAGTACCATCAAAATCGGTTCGATTTTAGCCAAGTACAAACATACAAAAAAATAAAATAAAACATACAGTCGGATTAGGAACCTCCTCCTTTTTGGAATCGGTTAAAAACAGATGTAGTACCTGTGTCAATTTGACTCTAGCTACCTTTTTAACTACTAACATTTTACTATAGATTAAAAATATAAACAATTTGAAATTAAACGGAAACAGTACACTAAAATTTTGCTAACGTCACAATTTTTATTGTGTTTATATTACAAAAACAAAAAGTTTTTTTGTTGTATAGTTATAAAGCAGGGTCAATTTAATAGATCGCTTTTGACAGTTCAGCGAAATTTGACACTGTGTCTTTGTAATACCGTTATTTCATTGTTCCAAACACAGGTTCCAAATTAGTGATGCAGCTTTACATATTAAGCGTTTCATTTTGAAATGATATTTTATTTTACTAATTTCAAAATAATGCATTTTTTATTTTATTTTGATATTACGGATAGATTTTGTTAGAGGCTATTGATTTTTTAAAATGTTATTATTATAACCTAAAACCTCAGTAATTTATCTTGACGTGTTCCATGTAGGGAATGCAATCTTGGACCAAGATTGACTATTTAAGATCTTGGCGTCTTTTTTCTGAATCAAGATTGGTCAGTTCGAGATCTTGTTGAGATTCGAGTCTAGATCTTGGTCGCCAAAAAGATTGTCTTGATCTTCGACTTAAAAATAATTGAAAAAAAAATGATTTTTTTTTGTATCAAATACTGGGTACTATCAATGGGCATTGATAGTAACCAGTGTTTTAATATTATGTAATATAATTAAGTATATTTTTCAAACTAAGCAACATTGTACAAACACAATAATCAACGTTTATTTTTAAAAACTGGCCAAGTGTAATTCGGACTCGCGCACGAAGGGTTCTGTACTATCGTCAAGTAGTAAATTGATAACTTATAGGTAGTTTTTTTGGTACACATCCGGGCAGCATGACGACGCTCGCGCGAATACGCGCGGCTATGTCTCGCTCCGTGATGTTACCTTCTCCGCTACCCGAAATCCGTTACCGAAATCTTGTTACAATCTTGAACTGTTTTGCCAAGATCGCGAACAGGATTTCGAAATTCAAGATTGATGGCTCTCAAGATTGGATCTTGGAAAATCACTTAAGATCTTGGTGGAATCTTGATCTTGCAAAATGAAGATTGCATTCCCTAGTTCCATGTTGGAAGATTCAGTAACCACTGGATTTATACACCTGGCATATGATTCTGGCCTTTGTAGATTTATCCACAAGTTACATCTATGTTGCCTATAGTGTCCTTTATGACACAGGACATTATTTCGCCTTTAGAATGGCATTCCACTTTTTAAAGGTATTTGCCCAATGTGCCTTTGATCACAGATCCTGGATGATTTCGTCCAAGTTAACAGTAATATCGAAATTTGATCACAGATTTTTCTAACTTATTTTAATGAAAATTCAGTAGGTATTGCCACTTTTTATATGGAGAAAATGCTAAGCTTTAATTCAAAATGTGTGAAGTTGCTACAAATAATGCTATCTGGTAAGAGTTGACAAATGAATATTTAAAAAAAAATGATTATTCGTGAAGAAAAATTTTAAAAAAAGCTAAGGAAGTTGCAGAAAAAAGGGTTGCAGTTTTTTTGTAATTGTTGAATTAAGTGTAAGTGTTGAGTAAAATTAGTTAGTGTTGGTGGGATTTTGTGAAATTTTGTTTAGTTTTAGTCTACAAGTGAAGTATTAATACAGATTAGGGTATTGTGTTGCCACCAAATTTCACTAAATGAGTAAGGGCTTTGGGCCTAAGATCCCATATGATAACAACGCACTAGGAACATCTATTTCTATATGCAAAATTTTTTTGCCTGCTCATTTTGCAATGTTGTGACATAAAAAATATAACTAAATCAATGTGGCATCGAAATTTAAATATCTACCGCTTTACCCAAGAGCCTGACATGGCTTTACTGTTGACTTATGACTAACTTTGAATAGTTTATAAGCTTAATTCCGTAAAATCCGGTGACTTGGTGCAAAGTTCAACTCGACTAATGGTAGATTTCCATGCTCAAACTAAAAACTAAAAAAATCGTTAAATTACAATTATAAAGCAAGTGTAATCATCAAAATCTCCAAATCGATAATACTGCTTATGTTTTAGAGGTTACTAATATATTCGTATCTACTATGAAAAGTAAGTAAGTTCTTCACGCCCATATTCCCGAAGAGGTAGGCAGAAGCACACACAAGGCACCCATGAATAGCCGAAGATCTTAAGTCCCACAATGTGGTAGGTGGCAAGCCTATCGCCAACGCGGCACATATCCAATCCCGAGCAAAAATTTTTTAATTAGAAATTTAAAAAAAACACTTTATTTTTGTTGCCGACCCGGGAATCGAACCCGGGACCTCATGAAGTTAAGTCTAATACTTGGACTAGACCACAGAGGCGGTTTTGCTATTACTGCCGCTATTGTAGCTGATGCTATATTTATATACCAGGTACGTATAAAAAACTAAATGAGGTAAGTTATCTATACTAATGTTATAAAGAGGAAATGTTTGAATTTTTTGTTTGTTTGAAATGAATAGGCTCCGAAGCTTCTGGAACGATTTCAAAAATTCCTTAGAATGCTAAATCGTCTCTGAGTAACATAGGCTTTGTTTTATCAAAATCGGTGCAGTAAATGCCGAGTTGCGCAGGCGAAGCTGCGTGAAACTGCTAGTTGTACTATATCTTTTATTTGTTTACCCATTCAAATTTTTATTTAAGTACCTAGCTGTGAAAAGAGCTATTATAAAAAAACATTTATTTATGTTTGAATTGTGCTAAAAAAAATTCTTTCGAAAATGATAACGTAAATATCTGCTTATAGATGTATAAATAAATAAATAATAATAAATAAATAAATATCCCTGGACCAATTACACAAATTGAATCTAACCCCAAAGTAAGCAAATTATATGCTTGTGTTATGGGTGTTAGTCAACGATTTTAATACATAGAAATACTTAAATAGATACCATGATAAATTTAACTAATTTTAATTTAATTTATGTTTGAGTGAACATTTAGCCAATAAAAATGCAATAAACTCAATGTAATATTTTTTGCTAAATAGCTTTAAAATGCCAAATGTAGCACTAAATATATCGAAACGGCAGTCAAACTGCTTGTAAATTAAAAAAAATATATTGGACAAGGAAATTGTAGGAGTGAATGGGCGTTTGTCTAAGAAATTTGATCGAAGCTTGGGCATCGGCATGTATGGCGACTTACCATCATTAGAAAAAAAAGTATTTCCGCGGACACAAATATGTTTATAGAAATCATGAACATACTCGTATTTGGATAGAATTCAGTGTATAGAGGGCAGTCCCCCTTCTGTGGATCGATACAGATCCTGTGCCTCCCATTGGTGGGGGCTATGGAATGTTCCTGACAGCAGCTATAAACCACACGCTTCGCTTTAAGAGGTTAGAATAAAATGTTTTATACATTAACGCTAGCGCCTGCGGTTATGAACGCTTTGCAAAAATTTAGTTTTATTTTAGATTTTCTAAATCTTCTTTTTCTGTAATATATTTTATAAGCATTGTAAAAAATATTTAATCAGTGTTTCTTTCAGTATTGTTATCACTTTTAACCTTTAAAATAGGAGAAGTTATGTTCGACTCCTGTTTTGTTTCTTTCTTTCTTTAGGTTTTGGCAATCTCGTTAGTATTTTGCCATTAGTCAAGTAGAAATTTGCATCAAATTTTATATCAATTATAATTAGTCATCAGTCATAAGTCGTCAGTAAGTCATGTCAGGCTCTTGGGCAAAGCGGTGGCCTTTTTACACAAGCTCATGTAATGAGATTTGACGGCAACGAGGAAATATACGATACGCTAATTTTTTCATGATTATTTCATTTGTGCACTTTCACTGAACAAAATTGTACAAAATGCCACCAAAATTGACTAATTTCAAT
>NJDC01000156.1:1310179-1332438 GCA_002245475.1 Calephelis virginiensis
GCCCCACACTTAGTCAACCAGAAGAGCCAATCAGCGCACTCCCCCGTTCCATGATTACTATGAAATAATGCGCTCTAAAGTAAATGTATTAAGCGACAAATCACTTTTTTTGACACTATAAAAGTAATTTGAAAAAAAATATAAAAACTGAAACAGTTATCTTTAAGGTGTAATACTTATCTATGTTTATGTTAAATCTGGTGTCGATATTTTCATAATTGAAGTAGACAGTTGGGTTTTGCATTCAAAAAAGGGTTAACTTTTAGATTTTTTTCTATCGAACAAAGTGAAATGAATCGTGTTTTGGAAACAATAGTCTTATAAAGGATATTAATGTTAAGCTTGTGTATTTTTGTCGCCAAGATCCATAATTGCTTTGTATGAAAAAAACATTATATTGCTGACGTATTTTAGCATACATGGCCCCTTAATGCGCTTGTTACCTTCCGGAGCGGTGGTGGGTACTAGTCTCGATGGGATTATACAATGCACTCTACCGGCTACCACCTATCTATAACTGTCTAATTAAATTTTATAAAACAGTTACTTGAGATTTAGTATTTAAATAAACAAGTGAACGCAAACTGGTATATAGTATAATCCGTCCATCCAGCTTGCGTCCAGGTAAATTTCGACATCTATATCTATTTCTATTACCATAATTATGTGTACGCATATTGTCTATTTTAATAAGCATGATAATAATGATAAAAACAAAATAAAACCCCAAACCAAAAATAAACCCCATCCTTATAACATATTTCTTTATATTAAAATAAAGGATCAAGTTAGAAATCATCATTATTTTTATTCTTTTATTCATTTTCAAGGTCTAGGAGCTGACACAATCTTTAATTAAACTTAAAAAACTGAAAAATTACGTATGAAACGCGCACCGGTTCACTATTTGTTTACTAAAATTATGGCTATATATACAACTTTTTTGTATATCTAAGATTCATTATTTTATTTAAACAGGAAAAATTATGCGAACAGTTCTTTTGTCTCTGTATGTATGTTTCTAATATATTGTATTATAGGCAGAAAAAACTTTTAATTTCCCTAGTTTATTAGTACGCTTATTTTTAAGGGTTATTCATGCGGTGGTTCAAACTATTAAATACGCATATTCTGCGGAATATAAATAAATTTCATTTCGTAGGTGGTAATATGCGTTGCCAACCATCACCGCCTACTCTGCCTTTAATGCCTGTCACATTATACATTTGGAGTTTTTCAGCGCAATTTGAGTGAATTTGTATGGAGTGCCTTTTCTTTCAAAATCTCGAAAAGGGATTCCGTAAAGTAATTCATTCGGAATCCCGGTATATGGTGTTTTTAAAACGGAAGTAGGATAGGGGCTATTTTTTTAGGGCGGATTTTTGAGAAATTCGATGTGAAGGTATGAGCATCCTGAACAAAATATGACTGTCATAAATAAAAATGATAAGGCAGTGGTATTCATTCAGACGAGCTGCTGCACTGCAGTTTTTTTATTATTTTTATTTTTAATTTTTACCATTCATTTATTGTTACTACTACAAAGAGCGTACCTATACCATTAATGGCATTTATAGTATACATACATTAGCATCGACTTAGCTGTCGTAAAAAGCTTAAAAAGCGGAAACGCTGTGGGCTCTTACTCGCGTAAACATTGTTATATCGGTACCTGACTCTATCTCTCTTTTCCTCTAGGGCAAATAGTATCTGATAAGGGTTTCTCGCTCCCATGCTTGTACATTCTAAATCTGTGCTGAAAATTCATTGCATAGTCATACATACGACCGCACTCAGAGACGCCACTCATCTTTTAATCAATCAACATATTCAATACAAAATTAAAAAGTAAAGAAGTATCTTCACGCCCATATCCCCGAAGAGGTAGGCAGAGGTACAACCAAGGCACCCACGACTATCCGAAGACACTAAGTCCCACAATGTGGTAGGTGGCAGGCCTATCGCCAACCGGGCACATTTCCAATCCCGACCAACATTTGTTTATTAGAAAATTGGAAAAATCCAATTTTCTTTTTGTTGGCCGATCCGGGATTCGATATCAGGACCTCATGCAGTCAAGTCCAACACCCGGAGCGCTAGACCACAGAGGCGATTACTATAAAAGAGGCGATCAATACAAAATTGTGTCCCAATAATAGATTAAATGTTTTTTGACGTCTCTAAGTGCGGCCGTCAGATGATTAAAACGATAACTAACTAAAAGGCTAAGTCTTAAGAAGAGCCACTCTAACTTAAAAAGCAATTTTCACGATCTTGAATGCTTAATTAACAAAACGAGTACTTCACACTAACCTTTAGTTGATTTGAGAAGCTGTTAACCAATAATTAATTAGAACCCGGAAGTCCTTGGAAACGCTCGTTATTAGAACCACAGATAAATCATAAAATACTAGTGCTAAGACTCTTTTAAGTTATTACTTCGTCCAACAACAACAGAGCGGATGCTGCCAATACTCGTAAGTCATTAGTTGCATTACTGTAGAACGAGCTCCTTTAGAATATCACAGTTTCAGATAATAATAGTAACCCAATTTATGACTTGGGCACTATTGTGAAAGAAGATGGTCGTAGTGTTTTTGTAATTATAAAACTTCGTATATATTGTATGTAAAATTAGTAAATTTAAGTGGCATTTAATGACCACCTCGTTGGTCAAGTGGTTAGCGTACACGCCTAACTACACCGACTTACCGCGAGGCTCTGGTTCGATTCCCGGCGGGGGCAGGCATTTGTGTGATGTACATTTAGATGTCTGTATTTCCGGGTCTGGGTGTTTATTAAATTTATTCTTGTATCTATTTCAGTATTTCTATGTATTGGTATCGTTGACTAACACCCATAACACAAGCATATAATTTGCTTAATTTGGGGTTAGATTCAATTCGTGTAACTTTTCCAGTGAAATTTATTTATTTAAAGTGGAGGCATTTGCTCACTAGCGAATTACCACCTTTCTTTTACCTGCCGCCATAATAACAGTGAGATTATTAACAATAAGTTACAAATGAATTCAGCTAATCTGACAAAACAATTTATTGTTTACTATTAACAAAATGTTAATAATTAGTCAGTATTGTGTTCAAGGGTACCTAAAATGACATACTCGATTCCAATTTCCAATATTGCATGAATCGAGCTTCAAGAGTAACCCTACAGGCCGTAACTCTGTCGCCACAGAACAATATTACTCACAGAGAAGAATTGTAACCACATATACAATAAATGCAACCATAGCCTTACACAGCTACGAGACAGTGGCGCCCCGTAGGTATAGCAAACGAAAACTACTAGGAATGGGATTCCTTTTATATTTAATATTTAAATACTTTTCAATTTTTTATTAAAAAAACAAATTGCCATTAAAATTTAGAAAACACAATATCGTTTATTCAACTTACAAAAAACACTTATAAACGCGAAGGGTACAATAACATTACAATAAGTAGAAATTTTAGGGGAAATTATCAAATAAGGCAAAGAAAATAACAAGTAAAACAGAAATTGTTTTTTAACAATTCAAGTCTTAATTTTTCCAACATTTCATTAACAGTTTTTTGTGTCTGATGCAAATGCAAGAAAACAATAGGAGCATGTTAGGAAATCTGTTATAAATCACATTCATGTCTTCATTTGCCGTTTTTGTATGATCGTTTACAGATATTTTAAACAAAATTCACCGACTTCGCCATTTTCTAAAAATCACTAGCAAGGTAACCTAAAAAGTTTTCTGGCGTAACTATAATACGCCGAACGTCCTTTTGTAAAAATATAAGCACTTGAGACCAGTAAAAACACCGTAATCTTTAAATTGGAATGATGCGGCGAAATCACAACTCACTTAACACAAAATATTGTCACGAATCAATTAATGTATTTATAATAATGGCGGCTTCGGATTTCAAACAAACTTGCAAGTCTGTGTGACCGGTTAAGTCAAATAAATAATATGAAAAATCAGCGATTACCTAAATAATTGAATAATGAGCTTTTTATTAAAATATAACGAAAATATTATAAATAACAATATTTTAATAACACTTGTATATACATATTAATTTTTTGGTAGTGCAGCCTATAGCAGCACACACACATGCAAACATTTTGTATGTGTTAAGTGCAAAAATACGTCTATACGAGAAACAGGATCCTGTCTGTCGCTATTTAGCGTAGAGTGTCGCGATACCTATGGTGCTAGGGTTGTCAGCTCGCGGCAGGGCATGTTATCTTCTACTATTATAACATTCGTCGTCTATCTACCTACCTACTTGAGTGCGTTGCCAACCTGAAACGGGGATATTAGGCCTCGAGCAAAAGTAAGTTTAGCGCTACCTTACCCTCCTAACCGAAACACGTCAACGGCAAGCACAAACGTTATGGAATAGGTAAGGCGGTGGTACCAATCCGGGCGAATTGCTGCGAAATCCTACCAGCTAGCTAATCTCTAGTAGATCTCGTTGACCTTTTAGTAACAGCGATGGTAGACAAACAGAGTAGCTAGTTCACATTGGTAAACACACAATGGATTGAAATAATCAGTGCGTATCTCATTTTATATTGCGTAAAATATGCGTATTATTACCACTTTGCTGATGAAATTCAGTTTTGAAATTGTGATAGGTAGTAGCTGTACGGTTGACCGAGTTTTATGCAGACCGGTAGGGCTACTCTTGGAACTAGATTCGCCATGGAATTATATTGGACGAAATTGGAAGTTGGAATCGAGTAGGTCATTCTAGATACTCTTGAACACAATACTGGAGAATAATTAATATTTAGTTATTAGTGTCACCTCTGTGTCCAGGTGTTGAACTTGACTTCACGAGGTTCCGAGTTTGATTCCCGAAAATGTTCCTGTTTGAAAATGTGTTTTTTCCAATTTTCTAATAAAAAAGTCAGTGTCTTCGGCTAGTCGTAGGTACCCTGGTTGTGCCTCTGCCTACCACTTCGGGGATATGGGTGTGAAGAAACTAGTTAATAGTAAACAATTTTATTAGATTCGTTGAATTTATTTGTAACTAAATGTTAATAATCCGCTGACTACTGTACTGTGTTTAAAAGTACCTAAAATTATATATTTGATTCCAATTTCCAATTCGCATGATATCAAGATTCAAGAGTAACCCTACAGAAGTAACGTCAGTTTTACATTAGGTATAATAAAAATAATAAAGCAAAAACTTGAGCGCTTTCACAAAACGTAATAATCTTGCCTAGTTATGCTAATTATTTTCGTGTGTTAACTATTATGAAGGGAAATAAAAAACGTCGAAAATTGCAGAAAAAAAAGAAAAAATAAATAAAATTTTATTCCAGGGCTTCCCAACTGGTTTTAGTCTCGGAAACCTACTTGATTATATTTATTTGGCGTAAAACTATTTTGTTAATATAAGAAATTACGTTGTGGTTTGAATATCTTTCATTTCAGACTTTGAAATAACGAACAAATTATAAATGAATAATACCTAATATTATAAGCATAACACTTTAACTATTTCAATGTGAAGAATAAATTTTTGACACATATTTTCTTATAATAGTATCGTAGGACATATAATACTATTATGGGGTAGGTAGGAAGCGGAAACCCTGCGCCCCTTCTACGTTACCCCAGGAGAACCCCATTAAGGAACCTCTGCTTTAATCTATTCAAATTGGTAACAGTTGTTAAAGCGATACGAAGTTCGTCGATTCGGCTAGTGCTAAATAATTTTTCAATTCGTACTTCTACACAGTAAATTTAATTGACTCTGCTTACTTTAAGATATCTTCCTCACGGTGATATCGGTATAATTTTAAGTATTATTTCTAAATTAAAAACTTTCTGCGAGTATCGCTGTGAAAATTGCATCAAAATCTGTGACGTTACAGAGTTATAGGTAAGCTTAACAGAAATGAGAGGATTTGATAGAAGACAGTAACATTACTTTGCAGTAATCTATGTTTATCACATCGACATACATATTATGAGTAGTTATATGTTTTCATGTCAAAGCCGAGAGGGTATCGTACTTCAACTTACCTCATCGAGTTGAGCATAAGACAGTTACTATCGAGAAAAAGGCTACATAATGAAAAAACTATGAAAAAAGTAATTATTTTGATGGAAGCTAGGCAGGTCTGCAAGTGCATATACATATTTATGGCGAAAAAATAAAAATTTAATAATTTTATTTAGAATTAGGCCTATTTCCTCTAAATCATCAAGTACAGACTACTCGATGAGGTAGATTTACCGACAGTGCCCTTCCGATCTAAGTTATATTTTTACATGACTTTATGATAGATTTCAAAGGTTTTAAATAAAAGGCAACTATAGTTAATAATATATTATATGTTACTTTTTAATAACATTAATAAAATGGCATCAGTCTCCGAACTATTAATATTCACAATAACGCTTAAATATAATGCCTGTGTCAATGAAGATAGGGATCGTATTTTTCCTATGTCTATAATCTCTCCGCAGACCTTCACACGCTTCAAAGAAACTTTCCATTTTGTTCTCATTTAAAAGTAACGACAATTAATTTTGTTCTCATTTAAAAGTAACGACAATTAATAACCACACTCAAAGATGTTTTATCATACTATAATCACTTTTTCAGGTAAACGTTTGTAATTTTCCACTTAATTGAAGCATTGTTTTTTACACCAAATAGGCACTGAACGTTGAATTAAAACATACTTTTTATCTTTAGTTATAAAGCCCTGATGATGCTGTAAAAACTGAAACCGGTTGGTTATAGCATAACTTAAAGTATTAAATAAAGAATATAGTGGAAAAATACAAGCGTTTACCTAAAAAAGTGTGTATACAATGGAGTCCACCAAGTGCCGACTATAACAAGTATAGATTTTATCGTACTATGTTTATATATATCTTATCGTACGAATGTTTAAATCCATATACCAAAATGCAACAGAAACTTAAAATGTGGCTTTAAACGATTTATGGGCTGTCATTCATATGTTACTGTCGAAATTGCAGTATTTTTTTTAATATTATACAACGTGTTACAAATACCCTGTAAAAAATAATTAAATAATTATTAAAGCCAAAATTTGGTCAACCCTACTAAGCTGTCATGTTAGGGAACCAGGTTATTTTACAGAAAGGCGTAAGTACCTATTTGTCCTAATAAGTGTCTACTGTAATAGTTTTATAAAGTTGTGTATTGAGCAAGTCGGAGGACACTGAGTAGTTTCTGTAAATTTGACTTTGATTATGAAAAGGTAAGTATTCGTTTAGGTTTTTTAGATAGGTTAGGTCTTTTGTAATTTTTGTGGTTCCTCCAGTTAGGTAGAAATGTAAGTACATTCTGCATAGATTACTCTTTAATTTAACTGAAATAGGGTTTGCACATCAGTGAAAATATATTTTTTTTATTTTTATTATACAGCGTGACTACGGTTTTTAAATGTTACGAATGGACTCGTTATGAGGCTCCATTTAACCTCATTTTCACTTTACAGGTAATTTTGTAACACTCTGTATAAGACAAATTCTAGCGTGCATTCGAATACAATGTACTCTACCGACATGATTTGACAGAACTTCAATTAAACTCCAAAATCACTTTACGGGTGCTATTTGTTTATTATTTTATATTTGCTGTTGCCCGCATCTACGACCACGCGTTGAAGTGACTTTTTCGTGAAAACAAAAAAATCTCCTTTTAACGTTTTCAACTTTGAGAAAATGTAGTGAAAATCAAAATCCAATTTAGTAACCCTCGTTTTTGGATCTGTATCCTGTATACTGTACATTCGTAGCAATAACTGTCTTAAAAATATACATATTTAGTTTTATTACCGTTTTATTATATGTAAGTAGATGTTTAATTCATGAAAATAAAATGCTGTCCGTAGAGTACATGTGTCCGAAGCTACTTGCCTCTTCATCTGATTATCAAATGCGTTACCACGAACAAAATGAAACAATTACTTTAAAGTTAAATCAATTCTTTTTGGACATTTCCTGGCATCCTGCATTCCCTGATTCCTTGATTGCTGATTCCTGATTCCCTGATCCCTTCCTTTAGTGATACAGGTTATCTAAATTGATCGTCCTTCAGTTGTAGCTAAGAACTAAAACGGACAGAGAAAGCGAACTCTTTCTTTGTACATCTTGCACATGAAAAGGAATGATTTCCTTTCTTATCAGTAAGACGAGATCAAAGTAACAATGAGCATCCTTTGACATTAAAACATTTTACTTATTCCAAAACCATTGAATTTCTGGTCAAAAACTACTAGTTTTTTTTATTCCAAGATAATGTATATACCAAACTTTTAAAAATTTAAATGTTTTGCGAACTCTACAGGCCACACCCAAAGACGTCGATTATCTTTAATCAGTCACTTAGCCAACATTTTCTTTACAAAATTGTGACAAAATGATAGATTACAAGACGTCATGAGATCGGCCGTTCATTTCAATTTCAAAAAATTTCAAAAAGTTGAATCAGTCACTTTTTAATCTTGCTCAAAGACGAAGAAATGAATGGAGTCGAGGACCTTAGTTCTTTTTTTTGCGTTGGTCTGTACTTGGCAATAGATTATAAATGAGAGTATCTTATTTTCTCTTCACTACAAAACGTGTAATAGCTGCATTTTCAGTTAATACTGCACTAATCTTTTTTTCCACACATTGAATAAGTTTAGAATGAAACAAGAATTAAAAATACCAAAACTGTGTAAATTTTAAAAGCACAGTTCTAGAAGCGTTTCACGCTTGTACTAAACTATACCCAATGCAATCGTCTCCACTGCCCTTGTTCTTAGCTATTTCTATTATTAGTTTCCATCTAGTCATCTTTTTGTATATTCGGCTTATCAGGCATTTTAATTTCTTCTATCGCAAGATCTTCTGTGCTTGATTTGAGCTCTACATACTTATATCTAAGTGCCATTGAGGTGAATATCAACATGTCTGCCATCATCAGCCCCGCAAAAAGGAAAAACTCCTTCCACTGAAATAATAGTACTTCATTAATTATAGGTATGAAGAATGGAGTAAACCGTGTTGGCCTGGGCTTCATTGCAGAATAGACCATCTGCCTTCCTGCCAGGTAGCTCGTAAAAGGCGAGCATAGGCTTACCATCACCAATACCGTGACATCCTACTAAGTGGTAGAGTTTCGCAGCGACTCACCCGGATTGGTACTACCTCCTTACCTATTCCTGTCGCCATAACGTCAACGCTCGTCCTTGACGTATTCCGGTTCGGAGGGTAAGGTAGCCAGTAAACTTACTTTTGCTCAAGGTCTAACATCCCGGCCTCAGGTTGGCAACGCACCATTACCACCTTTGGTGTCTCTACGAGGCGTGAATTTCTTACCATCAGGAAATCCATCTGCTTGTTTACCTTCCAATATCATAAAAAAAACTTATGTTGTGTTTTGTTAGGTGGTATGGTTGATTGGGTTATAGTTTGCTGTATACTGCTTCATAAGGGTAGCCTTACAGGGAGAAAATAAAGCTTATTTTCAAGCGACATTAAAAGAGGAAGGCTATCAATTCGACAATATGTTTTTTGTATTTTTGTTACGTCATTACTCGGCTAGTAGCGAACTGATTTTTCAAAATTTTATCATGATCCGAATAGTGGCTATTAAGTTATACTTGACTAGCTGTTACACGCGGAGTTCCCCGCGTGGTTAATGTACCCAGAGGACAATTTCTCGGGATAAAAACTATCCTATGTGTTAATCCAAGATACCCTCTATGTATGTGCCAAATTTCATGAAAATCGGTTCAGCAGTTTTTGCGTGAACAAACAAACATTCAAACTTCTGCATTTATAATATTAATAGGATAATGCATAAATTTTCATCTACGTAGACATCATTAACGATCTATATTGACACCGTTGTTAATGATGTCATCATCATGAAAATGCGTCCAGACATGATGAAGTGGAATTTATAAAATTTATTTGCGACCATCTCTAAATCATAAGCTATCTTTCGAAAAGAGAACTACCAATTTTTAAGTGAAATTATTGGAGTCTAGTTTTTCTGCGCTTAAAATATCTTAAACAAAAAGTTGTTTAAGTTATTGTCAGGAAAGTTCAGTTCACATAAGAAAAATATGTGCAAAATTTTAATTGTAATTTAATACTTTAGTCAAGAAAACAATGTCTGTGGGGTAAGCTAGTATAAAACAAAATGAAAGAGGGAAACAATTGTTTCGTATTGTATTACAAAACAGTGTTAGCAGTTCCAACAACATATGTAAGCCGATTTACAAGAGTAACACTGATGAAAACAGCAACACGCTGTATATAGTTCTAGTCACACAAAAAATATTGTTTCCTTCACCCTAAGGTTGTCTGGCAGAGATCGCTCTGAAGCGAAGACCGCATTTGTGCACCTAAGCTAAATTGGTAGTTCTCTTTTCGAAAGATAGCTTCTTTCGAAAAGAGAACTACCAATTTTTAAGTGAAATTATTGGAGTCTAGTTTTTCTGCGCTTAAAATATCTTAAACAAAAAGTTGTATAAGTTATTGTCAGGAAAGTTCAGTTCACATAAGAAAAATATGTGCAAAATTGTAATTGTAATTTAATACTTTAGTCAAGAAAACAATGTCTGTGGGGTAAGCTAGTATAAAACAAAATGAAAGAGGGAAACAATTGTTTCGTATTGTATTACAAAACAGTGTTAGCAGTTACAACAACATATGTAAGCCGATTTACAAGAGTAACACTGATGAAAACAGCAACACGCTGTATATAGTTCTAGTCACACAAAAAATATTGTTTCCTTCACCCTAAGGTTGTCTGGCAGAGATCGCTCTGAAGCGAAGACCGCATTTGTGCACTTAGGTGCACTAAGCTAAAATAAAACTAAAGCTAAATATTACAAAGCTAAACTAAAGCTAAATATTACACTAAGCTAAATATTATAAATGAAAGAGTGTGTATTATGTTCTAAATTTTAAAGTTTATACATTCATTAAATCATTCATTCATTCTAGTCAAAGCCACTGGCGGTAATACCCTGGATTTGCTATACGACTCAAGTCTAGGTAATCAAATATGTATTATCGTGCATTTTAAGCACACCGTGTACATGTCTTTGTAACATTGAAGGTAAACACGTAGACATGATAAATAATCACTTAAAATACTTACTTGAGCATCTAAAAAGTTTCCTTCGACAATGAGCACCACAATGAGATTTCCAAAGGCTACCGTTAGAAGCCATACAGACTGCAACACCGATTTCATGCTGGCAGGTGCTTGTGTGAACGAAAACTCTAGACCAGTAACGGAGAACATGACTTCACCCATCGTCATCACTACGTATTGGGGTACTAACCAGAGTATATGTACCGTATTTGGAGGTGTTATAATCAAGGGATTGGCAATCTGGAAACAAAAGAGCAATTTTATTTATAAGTTATTTTAATTTTATTTCTGGGAGAAAAAATATTCGCAACCCTAACCATTCTAACCTCAGTACTTGCATTTTTCTCAAATTTGAAAGCCATGGTACCCTGAAAATTACAAAACATTGCAGACAAGCTGGCAGTTCTCTGGATAATAAAAACCAATTATCCCCGCATTGGTCTCGGTCCCCTCTGTAGAATAGACCATATCCCGCCATGCTTAGCAACTTGTTAGAGGCGAGAAGAGGTTTAATCGTCCATTACCAACAAGACCACTGGTAGTAGAGTGCTATGCAATAACTTGCTAGGGCAAGGATCCACCGCCTAGCCTATTTCTGAAGCCATAATGACAGTGTAATGTTTCTGGAACTGACATCACATCGTAACGATATAACGGAAAGATGTGAAAATATGAAAGGGAGCTTATACTCATATTTATTACATTTTGACCTATATTATCGCATGTAGCGTTAAAGATTCCGAACTTAGCAACCCTTGGGATCACTACGAGCTTGATATATTTATTATAATTCCACTTTCTATCAGTTAAGCTTAAATGAATTCTGAAACTAGATAGTCTTTAGCAACTGTTTGATACTCTTAAGACTTTTTAGCATAAGATCCAGCTGATTTGTTACTTGCTCGGTTTCTTCTGGTAAACTCATCATATTTAGATGAGATCTTTTTTGGAAAATAAAAAATAATGGTTAAAACCAGCATTAAAATGATGTAAATTCACATTTTACCCACGCATAGGATTAACCTCCTCCTGTTCTTCTGATGGGTCTTTACTTCCTTACTTCCTAAGCACCAATGCCTGCCTCTCACCCTCACAACTTTCGCCGGAGATAAATAACAAATTAAGGTGTAATTGAAACTTAAAAATAATTATATAAATCAGCAGATTGTAAGCAAATTTTAAAACCTTATGCATATTTTAACTGACTTCAAACAGACGAGGTTGTATTATCGAATGCTGTATTTTTTTTAAGTCAAGCGATTTTCCACGTCATTTCTGATTTGATTTTAAAGGTATTTATTTTCATTGAAGCGTATTTTTGAGGTAGTTATTGGAATGGAATCTTTGAAAAATCGAGATGTAATAATTGAAATCGAATTTGGAATTTTGTTGATGATTTTAGGAAAAAGTAGAATTATTTCAGTGACCTTTCATTTCTGAGGTTTTTAAAAGAGTGAGAATATTAGAAATATTACTTACATAATTGCCATTTCTGTCTTCATGTAAGTTGATAGTATACACTGCTCCAGCTTTAAAAGAGAATCGATTCATAACGGTCACTCCATTCACTAAAACATTATACGTCCCTCTTTCTATTTTGTATTGCAATGCGTCTGTACTAACAATGCTTAATTTTGTGCGGTTCTTTAAATCTTGAATTCTGATTGTACCTAACTGATTAATAGTCGATAAAAACCTGAAAACGCATACAAATAAACAACAATCTGATTAAAATTTCACACGATATTGATTTGAAATCATGCGTAGATTTTTCATTTCTTAAAATGTAAACACTTAATAGAATGTTCAGACCATTTACTAATGTAAAGTTTTTACAGTATATGTTTAAATGTATATTTATTCATATTTTACAATTTTTATTGTCACAATGTCATCTCAAGTGAAATTAGTTACTAAACAAGGAATCATTTTAGGAAATAAAGAAGCAACTGTTTTTGATGAAAAGGTTTATTACGCGTTTTACGGTGTGCCTTACGCTCAAGCTCCAATCGGAAAATTGAGATTTAAAGATCCAAAACCAGCGAAGAAGTTTAAATATCCTTTTGATGCAACAACCGAATATCATGGAGCTTGTGCACAATCCCATATTGTGCATAAGCATGCTATATTTGGTGTTGAAGATTGTCTTCATTTAAATATTTATACCCCTTCCTTACCAGATGCTGGTCAAAAAGCAAACGCAGTGATCGTATGGATACATGGGTACGCATTTACGTCCAGTTTCAGTCACATTTATGGTCCTGACTTTTTAATAGAAAACAACATAGTAGTGATAAGTCTTACACACAGAATTGGAGTTTTTGGTTTCCTAAAGTTAAATGCTACAGACTCTCATGCGAACATGGGACTAAAAGACATAGTTATGGGTTTAAAATGGATTTATAGGAATGTTGAATATTTTGGAGGTGATAAAAACAAAATAACAGTAATGGGTAGTGGATCAGCCAGTACTTTTTTAAGTTTGTTGCTATTGAGCAAACATCGAAAATTGTTTTCGAAGATAATTTTGCATAGCGGTTCAATTTTTTCACCGTCAATATTTCAGGGTAATGAAAATAAAGAGAAAAAAAAATTAGAAAGAGAACTTAAGCGGTTAGGAGAAAAGAAAATCAAAAATGCATCGACAGAGAACTTGATCTACGCTGCACAGAAGATATACAAAAGTAAAGATTTAAACGAATTGCAAAGACCCGTCATTCCATTTTTACCTTTGAAAGAGACAAAATCTCATTCTTCGTTGTTGTTAAAAAATTTAGATGATATCTATAAAACAATATCAGAAACCAATTTTCACAAGCCTGTGCTTGTTGGTTTTACAACTCAAGAAGGTATATCAGAATTAATACCATTTATACATGATGGAGATTACATAAAACAATACGGGAAAAAATTCAATTACATGCTACCATTTGGAGATGGGTGCAAAATTAAATATCCTTCGCAATCATACACAGAAATAGCGAATAAAATAAAGAAATACTATTTCAAAACCAACATATCTGAAAATTCTATTGAGGACCTTTTGAGACTAGCATCTGATCTTCAAAAATATCCAATATTAAAATATATTAAGACGCAGTTAAAAATGAGAAATGAAAACTTGTATGTATATAACTTTGACTACACAGGTCAGTTTAATGCAGTGAAAGCTACTTCATTAGCTAACATAAAAACTAAAATAAAAGGAGCTGCTCAGGGAGATGAACTGTGCTATTTATTTAAATGTGAGCCCATGTGGGAAGCTTATGTGAACATTAAAAAGGACTTTAATAATTCTGATAGAATATTTATCAAAACTATTTCTGAAATGTGGGCAAATTTTGCAAAGTTTGCAGACCCTACTTCTTTTTATTATGATTCTAAAAAATGGTTACCAATGACTTCAGAAAATGACAATATTTTCATATTTGGTAAGCGGAACAAACTTATTAATATTAACCGAGATAAAAATATGTACAATTTTTGGAGTGATATCTATAAAAAATATTATGCGAAACAAAACTGTAAACAAATGAAGGATGAACTATGAGTTGTTATACTTGAGATGTACATTGACGGTTGATAATCTTAAGGGTGAAACATAATGGCTCAATAAGGAATCTTAACAATTTTGATTTAACATGATACAAAATACAAACGAATATTAAATAAATACCTGACATTAACACCGTCTATAGCTTTGTTGTTGTTATCTGTGAAATTGAAAACTCCGTCTTCTGTGACAAAGAAAGAGTTAGCCGTTTTTTCTTCCAAATAAAAAAATCCAGTGTAAAATTTATTAGCACATTCATTATTGACACCTCTTATAGAGTAAGGTAAATCAATGTTACCGTGGGCTTCTATGTCTAATTTTTCATACATACTTAGGGGTCCTATCATAGCATCTAGCGTGCGATTATGAATGGTCGTGGTCAATGTTAAATTACAATTGAATCCATTATAAACTCTTAACTGAGCTAACCCTGCCGATACTGGGGTACCATAAGTAGGCTAAAACACAAAAAATATTAAAATATTACAAATTAAAAAAAAAATAAAATTAAGCAACTGTACTTACCAAAAGTTGCAGCTCAACGATGCCAGATATAACAAAAGCACAAGCTGCTAAAACTCCTCCCCAGATCATTTTGTGTAAAGGTTTTGTCACTAATTTAGTCCAGGATAGACAGGGATAAATTGCCTGAAACCATGAAAATGTTTAAGAAGAACTGAAATCATCCCTCTTGTCCTTATCTGTCTTTGCGCAAATTTCCCTCTTTCTCTTAAAATCGCTGATCAAATAATGCCCAAAACATTGGTAATGGGACGAAGAGAACGAGTACATGATGATGAGATTTACAACACTTAAGCATGTTATGTTAATGTTTATGTAATTCGTACAGTTATTTTTTGGTTTATAAACCCGCGTTGTAAAAACCTTTTTACAACACCTATTTCTTTAAAAATAAGAACACCTACGTAAACTAAACCCATGTTTAATATTGATAAATGTAATTCATTTGTATGTACACGAAGAGTAAATCACTGCAAAGTATAACACAAAGTCGTTTTTCCCTGCCTCCCTATGTATGCTTAGGTATTTAAGGCTAAGAACTCACGGAGCAATTTATACACGCGCCCGCGTTGGTTGCGGGCCCGCGGCTTCTGTAGAATGTAGATTTATATGCAAAAAAGTAAGAGCACATTTCACGACGCGTTTTACACCCGCAGTGACCGCGGGCAACCGCTAACAACGGTTCCCGCGGCACCGGTCGCGCGCCGGTAGAATTGTACAAGTTTGCGGGTGATGATTTCAACCGCGGTGGCTTTGTGCCCGTACAAATTACCGGTCTCGTTGAGTTTTGAAATAAAATCGTAGTTCCGCGAGCGCGGTTAAAAACTGCTCTTTGAGTTTTTAGTCTGACACTACTCAACGGATTTTGATGCGTTTTTTTAATAGCTACAGTGATTCAAGAGGCAGGTTTAGTGTGAAAACATAGAAGGTTGTCGACACCCATCCTAAAAATGTTAACCGACTCTTACGTGATTTGAAAACACATACTTACAATTTCAAAAATGGGTATAAATATTAAGATTAGCAGAGGATTGAGAACTTGCATTTGATCTGCTTTTAATTGCCAGCTACCTATATCTTGATCCATTCTATCAGCTTGGAAAGTCCATCTGGAACCCTGATACAAAAATTTGTATTAAAGTTTTATTTCAGATTCTTCTTACAATCTTAATATACATTTTTAATATGATAAGACAGCGAATAAACTCATGGCACTCCTGAAAGTAAGCGAAAATCGTAGTCTCTAGATATGACGCTGTAGATGCATAACTGTCTTGTGACCAAAGTGATAGACAATTCTGCAAGTCTACTGACAACACAACTCTCAAGACTGGAACATGACATTGGCGTCATTATGGTTTCAGGAATAAATAGACCCTTTAGTCTTATAAGCTCTCTGGCTTGAAGGCACATGGTCTATTTTACCCAAGAGTCCGGGACAACATGAGGAAACAAAATAATTCCTGATCCAGTTTTTATAGAAGAAGAGGCAAATGAGAAACCGTTTCACCTGATACGGACCTGAACGGACCGTCTTTCACGAACAACTGGAACATCAGAGGTATCACATTTGAGTTGCCGACCTTTTAGAAATGAGTAAGCTCTTTTCTTAAAGGCAAAAGTCACAGTTTGTTGCATTAAGAAGTATCTTCGGCTAGGGTGCTCTGGGTTCTATGGGGATACGGGCATGGGCAGCCTTGTTGTAGGGGCTTTCAAGCTCGTATACTTGTCATAAGTAGTATTGCCTAGAAAAACTTTGATGTTGTAAAAGTAATATTTAGTCATATTACTAATAAACAGATTAAAGTACTTCAAGGTTTAAGTTAACATTACAGTCTTTATTACACTGCACTACAGAATATAATGTCAACTTTAAACTAGGAGTACTTTAGTCTATGTTTACTCATATGACGGCAGAAGATAAGTACTTACTTGCTGATCAAATAATGCCCAAAATACTGGTAATGGTATGAAGAGAACGAGAACACGAAGAAGAGATTTAATGTCCTCTATAAGCTTGCTGTCATATTTATCATCTGCGTTATCCAACCAGTGCTCTTTTTTATCTTTTCTTCTGCATGTGTTGACAACGGCGTGCTGAAATTAAAATTTATTTATATTCTTCATCACCTTTGTGATCTAATAGTCCTTAAATAGGCATGACTTCACAAGGCATTGGATTAGATTTCCGGGTTAGGCACAAAAAGAAAATGTGTTTTTCAATTTTTTAATAAAAAAACGTTGCCTGACATTGGTTATGTGCCTAGTTGGCGATAGGTGTAGCACCTATCACAATTTTTGGACTAGACTAGACGTGGGTGCCCTGATTGCACCTTTTCCTATCTTTTCGAGGTACGGACGAGAAGATACTTTTATATTATTCACTATTTGTTAACAACAGATTTGCCCACAAGCTGTTTTATTTATAACAATCCTTTTTATAATACGATCATAATAAAAAAAATAGATTTAAATCGATCAAGCCTTTCGAGAACGGTAAAGTCGACACTTTAGTGAGATGTCCGTTTGACAATGAGTTATTATGTAATTAAATAAAAATCCTTTTCTACGAAAAAAGATATATACGAAAAATATTTTTATACTAATTTATTGTCATGTTAGAAAAGTAAGAACAGCTTGGGTTAACTTTTTATTAACTTTTCACTGTAGTATTCATATATTTTTTAAACAATACCATATCAAAATTTGGTAGAAGTTTAAACTAAAATTGACAGAAAATACGAATTTAATTTTATGTTGGTATTAAAACTATAGATATATTTTTGTTTAGTAGTGTAATTAACAGATGAACTATTTGAGTAGCTAAAACAAAAAATAATAATACTATTTAGAATTTCTAAGAATGTTTAGTAGTGTACCGAATTTTTTGGTTTTTGAAAAAGTTATTTTGAAATTCATGTACACTTTACCCAGTGATCATCACAGAGGTTTTAGTGTTGGACTTGATTTCATGAGGTCCCGGGTCGGGCAACAAAAGGAAAATATGTTTTTCCAATTTACTTATTTTAAAAAATGTTGCTCGGGATTGGATATGTGCCCGGTTGGCGATAGGCTGATAAGTGGTATCACATTGTGGAACTTAGTGTCTTCGGATAGTCGTCGGTGCCCTGGTCCTGCCTTTGCCTATCTCTTCGGGGATATGGGCGTGAAGGCATTTTTAATTTTTATCACTTAAATTAGGGTGTTAAGGATCTCCGAAATCGGAGGTTTGCGTGAAAATTGTAAAGAATGTGTGTAGAAAATCTGCTATTTGACACTCGACACTCTCTGCTAACCCGCAAGGGACTTGGCGTAAAGGTATGTATATATATTAGCATATAAGTAATAGATAATTATCACCTACACACTGAACACAACAATGGCGAGCACTTACGCTATAACTGCTTGAATAAATAAGGCGGTGTACCAATCAGGCTAGTTGCTTACTTATAATATTTTCCATCCTTCATGGGACCTTTTTAATAAGCCTTTGTTATAATCATTTAATTATTTAATAAAATTATATCTATTATTAATGGATTTTTAACAAACGTAATATAATTTTACGCACTTATTACAAGAGCAATCTAAAAAAGTACTTACTCCAATGCAAGAGGCAACTCTTCCCAGAACGTTTCCAGCCGGTGTTTTTACTATATACATGCGTCTCCCAGACACGAAGATTACTTAAAATAAAAAAACATTTCATATCTTTATAAAGGTTGTGTTAGTCACACTATGTAGGTGTTACTCAAGAATGGCTGAACCGATTTGACTGAAAATTGATGTGGACTAAGCTTAGAATCAGGAGACTTAGGATATTTTAACAGGGAAATATTTTGATAACAAATCAGTTTAAAAAATCAGTTCCGGCTTCGCTAGGATGGTAATTTTTTTGATCATAAATTGAGATGTAAGCTATCCTATCTTTCAAGTTGGATCAAACTGCACACGGTGTGCAAATTTGATTGAAATCGGTTAAGTAGTTGAGGAGTCCATCGCGGACAAACAATGTAACACGTAATTTATATAGGTATATTAAGATTTATATTTGTACTGTTGCTGATTGCAAGGGTAAGTACATCAATGAATTCAAAATCGACTAACTGCTGCCCCCGACTTCGTTTACACGTTGAAGTTTCGTCTTGTCATGGAAAAAAGATTTGAGATTAATAAAAGTAAAATCTGTGAAGTCGTTCTCAAGTTCAGTAGGGTTACTCTGGAATCTCGATATCATGCGAATTGGAAATTGGAATCGTATATGTCACTTTAGGTACTTGTGAACACAGAATTAGAGGATTATTAACATTTATTTACAAATAAATTCAACGAATAGGATAAAATAATTTACTATTTACTATTAACTAAATGGTAATAATTCGCCAGTATTGTGTTCAAAAGTACCTAAAATGACATATTCGATTCCAATTTACAATAATGCATGTCGAGCTTCGAGGGTAACCCTACAGGAATGACTAAAGAAGAAAGGGAAAATAATCAGTTTAGATAATAAGTATAGAAGACTCTGTAGTGTGAGGGCTACTCCCTACACACTATTAAATAACCTAATCCCTTTTTAACCATAGACGGAAAATTAAGGGTACTTAAAGTTTGACGTGTCTGTGTGTATGTGTGTATCAGTCTGTGACATCATAACTCTTGGACGGACACGGAGCGATTTTAATGCTGATTTTTGCTGACGTCATCGAGATAGGTCTAATTTACTCTTATGTAGGTTATGTCCAGGGTTATTTTTTTTATTTTAGTATTATTTATTATACAAATAATCTTAGATCACATTTAATAAAGTTCGAAACTTTTGCACATAACTTCCTCATATTAGTCCGGGTCCGTTGAAAAGGATAGACCATCTACCTCTCTGCTAGGCAGTTAGTAAGAGGCGAGCACAAAATGACTTAAAGACTTGACAGAGTGCTGTACAGCATCTTATCCGGGTATGGATCTTGTCTTATCTATTCTTGCCGCAATAATGACTCTCTGAATAAAGTAAGGTAGCCGATAATCTTACACATTAGGCATAACATCCCGCCCAGAGGACATTAACGCTCCTACAACGTCCATGGTGAGTATAGCCACGGTTATATTTTACCAACAAGTAAGTACTATGATTGTTCGCTCTCGCTGACCTATCACATAAAGAAAATAAAGAATACTTACTAATAGAAATTATCATTAATATGCCAGGCACACCAAATGCCAAAGAATAACAATCATTTTCGCCAAAACAGTGGACATCTGCTCTCAAAATGGGTGTAATAAACGTTGAAATCAAACTCCCTGCGTTTATAGCGAAGTAAAAGAGAGAGAAGAAATATCCCAAGTATCTTTCTTGTTCCGGTAATTTGAATTGGTCACCTCCAAAAGCTGATACGCAAGGTTTTATCCCACCTGTGCCGAAAGCCACCAAAAGAAGGGCTATAATTGTGAATTCTCTGAAAATTAAATGAATAAATAAATAATAGTCTATGCGACAACTACTGTATAAACAAAGACTAAGGTAAGAGTAAAGTAAGATGGATATATGATGAACGCCTTGTTGGTCAGGTGGCTAGCGAACACGCCTAACTACACTGCCCAACCGCGAGGAACGGTTTCACTTCCCGACGGGAGCAGGCATTTTAGGCAGGTTAATATACTTTTGTTTCTTTGAGTTTTTTTAGAGGTCCTAGGTTCGATCCTTGGGTCCGGCAATAAAAAACAGAAAATGTGTATTTTCAGTCTTATCTAATAAAAATAACTTTGCCTACGATTGGATGTGTGCCTGGTCTGTGTGGCTTGCCACCTATCACATTGTAAGCATTAGTGTCTTCGGCTGGTCGTGGACGCCCTGGTCATGGTAGAGCCACAACCAGGTTATCACCAATCCGGGGATATGGGCGTGAAGATAGTTTTTTTAAATAATAATCCTTGCGTCTTATTAATAAACAATGATTAAGGTAAGAGTAGCTTAGGTTGATATTATAGTCTGTATCACAGTAATATTAATACAACGGTTAAGGTTTAAACTACAAACCAGTGCCGTAGACACCTAGAGCACTTTGCTGAGGCTTATGGGTTTTTCTGGCTACCTATATGCTTGAGGCAACGATCCTGAAGTCCATTAGTTTCAGAATTCTAATTTAAGGGTCAAAACACATAATAGCGCTGTGGTGCCGCGCATTAAAATCATCGGTTTACGTTGCGGTGTCATAGACGTTTCTCTGCCATGGACCATCGTGAGAAACTTATTGCTTGCTCGTTATTAAAAAGATATTACACTTTATAAATAATTAATTAGTGCCGCGCCTATACAATCGGCAGTGACGCTACTGCCGATTCCAGCTGTTGTTTTGATCCATATTTGGGTGTTGTGAGTATATTAATTTATCTTGGTCCTCCTCTCTCCTTGTACTGTAATGTAATGTAATCTCTCATTGTAATGATCTCTTCCTCTTAATAAAATTAATACCATTTTTGTATATTTTGCTTGGTAAATATTATTTATTTAAAATTTTTGCGCAACAATGAACAAAGGTGGACTTAATGTAGCATGGCATTCTCTACCAGACCATCTAAACTGAGTAAGAAGGCTTAATTGGACGGGGTGCACGGAAAGGATGATAATTATACAATTATTTAAAAATATATATAAATAATTAGACCTCCACCGAACTGATATTAAGAGAAAACATATTTTATAATGTATTTGGTATATAAGAAATTAAATTAAAATTCTGTTGCCTAAAAATCTTGCACAAAATAGGTACTCTTAATTATTTTTTTGAAATATGATTTACATTAAATGTTGGAATGTAAAAAATAAGTAAATGTTACTGTGTCGGAAAGTATAAATGTGGGGACATTGGGTTACACGTTCTTCGACGGACTACTAGATTATTAAGTAATAGGTATAAACAGGTATGTAGATGCCAGTTGCTTTCACTTGATTGGATATTAAAATTAAAGTAAAGTATCTTCTCGCCCATATCCCCGAAGAGGTAGGCAGAGGCACAACCAGGGCACCCACGACT
>NJDC01000156.1:1346657-1376726 GCA_002245475.1 Calephelis virginiensis
GGGGGGGGCGCTACAAAACAACTGATTTTCAAAGTGGGCGTTACATGAAATAAGTTTGGGAACCTCTGATGTATCATTTGATACGTAAAACAGTAAAAGTGATTCTTCATTTCAAATATGAATATTTGGAAGTTTTACCAAGCGCCGAGGATTTAAAATATCAAATATTACCAATAAACAAAATATATTGATCTTGTTACTATCTTCTACCAACGATAAGAATAGAAAAGAATACAAACTGTTTAAAATCGGCATCCAACTAATAGAATGTTACACGTGGATGACGTGTCAGCATATAACTGGTTGAGATGCCAATTTTAGGCACTGTTTAGTTGAATGCTTATTCAAAGAGCCTTTATCAACCGACTCCAAAAGGAGAAGGTTCTCAATTCGACTGTTTTTTATTTTGTTTGTATGTTTGTTACGCTGTTACTACGTTAATAGCCAACCGATTTTGAAGGCTTTTTTAGAGAGATAGTTCATGAAATGTATGAAAAAATTTGTGAAATATTCATACATTATTAAGCGTAACTCAAAAGCTACGACTAGGATGTTGATAAATTTATGTCGGACTATTTCGGAATCATTTCCTATCTTTTTAAAATAGAATTATCAAAACGTGACGTGGTATGCAATGAAATAGTTGGAATCGGTTTTGCAGTTTACTACGCTTCAGTTTTTTTAGTAAGACGTATGTTTCAAAGCCATTTCTCGTGTTAAATTAAACCTTGATTAATGAAAATATTTTCAGGTTCCGAACTCGAAAGAAATGCATGTTTACAGATACGACCATACCAAAATTATAAGGTCACGCAAATGAAACTTCGTAGTTGTAAGTATTTGTGAATACCTTTAAGTTTTTATAAAAGAACTAGCTGTCCCGGCGAACTTCGTTTCACCCGTTCAGTACGGGAAATCAAAGTATTATTTTCCCGTTTTCCCTGCAACTTTCCCGGTTTATCTCTTCATAAGAACCTTCTCCTAATAATAACTAATACAATAATAAAAGAATTAGCCAAATCGGTCCAGTCGTTCGGAAGTTATGCGCTTACCAACACATTTAGCGATTCATTTTTATATTATAGATAAAAAAGAAGGACGCTGCTCTTACAAAACTAAAACAAAACTTTTTCATAAAAGACATGTATGTGTTTTTAAAAATGACATTGAGTTTTCAAAAACAGTGTTTTTCTCAGTCGATTGTGCAGTCAATCGTTGGAAAGGACGAAAGTGATGACATGTGTACCTTCCACCCCCTAAGTTTTGATTGAAGAGACTAAAAAAATGTCTGTTAATTAAAACTTGCAACAAAGATTTATGTAGCAGTTTTTAGCTAGTCTATTTAGAACCGAAAATGTAAATATAAGTTTCATTCGGCTAGGTAAACTATTACTACCCGGTCTAAACACAGTTAATCCTACCGAGCCAAAAATGTCGCCTATCCTGTAGTGAATGGCACTTCTTTCTGGCAATGTTATGGTAAAGAATAAATCAATCAGACTCTATTTTCCAAAATTGCACCTGAAGACAGGAAAACAACATTCCTTTTAAAATATACCACAAAATTATATCTCAAAAGTTGCCGTCTCACTGATAGCGGCAGTCTCCCAAGAGAAAATGAAAAGAAGCATGCGTAGTTTCTATACATTATGTTTTTAAAATCTTTTTAAAGAAATAAAAATTTGTTAAATGAGAACTTCCATAGGTATTAGCCGCTTACGTTGTTAGTGTGTATGCTGCTTAATAATTAGTGTTATACAAATTCTCTGTAAAAAAAATCACTAGTTTTTGGTGCCATCGAGAGAAAAGATAGTCGAAGTTTTTCCATTTGAATTGAATTTCGTGTGTATGTTGAGTGAAGTTAGTCAATTTTGGTGGCATTTTGTACAATTTTGTTCAGTGAAAGTGCACAAATGAAATAATCATGAAGAAATTAGCGTATCGTGTATTTCCTCGTTTCAGCCAAATCTCACTACATGAGCTTGAGCAATGAGGTCACCACTTTACCCAAGACTCTAACATGACTTATTGACGACTTATGATTAACTATAATTGAAGACCGATTTTGGTAAATTTAATGCAAATTGATGCAAATTTCTACTTGACTAATGGCAAAATACTATCGTGAATGCCAAATCCTAAAAATAAAGAAAAGAAGAAAGAAGAAGAAAATCACTTACTTCGCATTCCATAGTAAGAGAATCTTTCACAGAATTCATTTGTGACGATAAATCCTACTGCCTTCGGATAAGGTAAAGTCTGAAAACAGAAAATACATTCTAAGATTAATTTACGAATAGTCTAATTTATAATTATACTTTTTTATAGAATTCAAAGATGTATGTACAGAAGGCACACATCAGGCTTTATTTATTTATTTAATTCAAGTCTTTATTTTCCAACAACAAACAGCTTGATATGTGGCCTTCTGTACTGTTGGTCATACACGTCCCTTATACTAAGAGTAGTAATAAAAAAAGTTAATGCCTTTGCATGAGTAAGATTACCGGCTACCGTACCATGCAACCAACGGATATTGCATTTGTGCCCGGTCGACGATAGGCTTGCTACCTATCACTTTGTGGGACTTAGTGTCTTCGACTAGTCGTGGGTGCCTTAATTGTGCCTCTGCTCACTTCTTCAGGGATATGGGCCTGAAGATACTTAATTTTACTTACTTACCAAATGCTTGGTAGAATAGCTCAATTTCTATATATTCTTCAAAGGAGCCCAGTTTAAAGAAGTCGTAAGTATTCTTTCAATAAAATAAGCTGATTTATCAAGCACTAGCCGACCCGGTGAATTTCATATTGCTTGACATTAATAGCTACTAACAGTTTGTATGTTTATTTTTAAGTTTCCCTGCAATTTTGAAAGTTTTTCTTTTTATAAGAACCTTCTACTGTCGTAACTAACACAACAAAAAAATAGCAAAATTGGTCCATCCGGTCAGACGTGATGCTATAACTACGAAAAATGCGGGTTATTTTTTTATATATCGATTAATTACGTATAGTATACAGACCAAGATCAGAGAATAGCCAGACATAAGCCTTTTATAAAACTTAAAAGTATTTCAGCGCTTACTTCCAAACGATGGTACTTCCGTAAATTTTGGTCATTATAAGCATTGGCAGAGCTATATGTAGTTTTTAGACTAACGCTGCAAAAGCTAAATATTTAGTTTTTTAATTTTTGATTTCAATGAAAACAGGTCAAAACAGGTCAAAACAGGTTTTTTGACCTTGCCGTACCGAAACACCGAGATATAAAAACAAAAGTTACGCATTTTGACCTGTTTTTACAAAAAAGTAAATTAAAAAAAACATTTAAAGAAAGTATAACAAAATTTTATTGTTATTTTTTGAAACAATGTAAGAGACTTGCTGAATTCCAAAATACCATCAGAAACTGTAACACTGTCATAAAATTATAACTAATTTGTTTACAAGCTTGGGTTTAGCCCCCCTAGCAGAGTGTTTACATAGAACTGCAACGGTCCGTATGAACAAAAATAACATCAACGGACTTTGTATGTTAGGAGTGGACAACTTTGAGTACTGAAGTTGCTTTAATACTCAAAGGGAAAGAAGTTCTAAAAATATTTTGCAAGGAACCAAGCAGACTATTTGTCAAATAAAACTATTTCTGGTTATTATATTTTGTTTTAAATCATTACCTATCACATTGTGGGACTTAGTGTCTTCGGCTAGTCGTGGGTGCCTTGGTTGTACCTCTGCCTACCTCTTCGCGGATATGGGCGTGAAGATACTTTAAATTATTACCTCATAAATACTTAAATAAAAACCGTGATTAAGACAATGTAAACCAGGTTTTTTTTGTCTGCTCCCCTCTAAACAATCCTGGATACGCCCTTTTTTGAAGACTGTATACTATACCTAACCAGACTTTATACCACCGAGCTTACCTTTGACAACTGTTAAGAAATATATTTCTTAAGATGAGGAAATCCATTTACCTGTTTACTTTTTAATGGAATTCTACAAAAAAGTCCGCTTCAAAAAAATGCTAGAAGACACATTCGAAAATGTTGTAAAGGTAACCATAACTGCAAAATCAGAGCAAATCGCATAGCGCCTCAGTATAAAAAAACAGCATTACTGCAACCGCGGCGAAAAGCACCAATACGGTAATTTTGTTGTACACTCACTAAACTAATTTTAAGTTATCGCTATCTTCTTTCAATGAAAGTAATAGAAAGAGACAAAACACTTTTTGTGCTGTCAGATTAGTTCGTATACGACATTTCTACTGAATTTCTACTGAAATTACACATTTATCACTCAGAAAACGTTAAGTGACATGTTCCAACTAATCTGATATAGCTAAAGTGTTCCATCTCTTTTGTTTTCATTTAATTTGAAAAAGATAGCATGTATCTAAAATAATTTTAGTGCGTGAACAGCAGAATCACCATTAGTAATGTGGTTTTTAAAATAAGTAATAAAGCTAGGTGTACACAAGTAGGCAACACCGCTTAGTGCCGAACGCAGAAATCAATAAAATCGCGCAGCATTTCAATGATTCTTTCGCCAATGACATAATTGCGGGTGAGACTTAACGAATTATGTAAGTACATAAATCCATTTTCATATCACACTTTAACATTTGCCAGTAGTTTTTCTGTCAGTATATAACAACACCATCGCTCGCTATTGGTAACAAAACTACACTAACAAAATAAGTCACACTCGAGTCTACCACTGTGCAGCAGTTCACCGTATTGGTACCACAATGTTATCTATTGCTCCCAGCATGGAGTAGATGCGTTAATGCTATCGAGAAGGGTAGACTTGCTTACGTGGGTTAATACCTGACCCTATACCTAACAGTGACGCTCGAGTGTCTAGCTTTCTATTGGTGAGAGGACGCTTTTCATCATCAGGAGAGCCACCTGCATGTTAGTTGCCTTATGAATCCAGTAGGTACCTACAGAATCTCGTAGTTCCTCCTCTTTATCTGTTTTTTTATGCGCGATTTCAGTGAACCGGCACACGACTCTCCTGATGGTATCAGATAATGTCCTAGATAGATGATGACTAGATGACCATAGATGTTACAAGTGCGTCGCTGTCCTCAGGCCGGGATGATAGAACTATTGTGAAAATCTAGCGGCTACCCTCTACACCAGAAAGTAATAGTCATTATAGAGGCAGGAATAGGAAAGCCAGTGGATCCCTACCTAGGCAAGCTGTTGCATAACACTCTAAATAACCACCAGAGGACCTTCCATGAGCGCTTATAGCAGTATTATTTCCATGTTGCTAAATGTCTACTTATATAGGTGTCCTGGACGGTTGTAAACATGTCTTCCAACAAAGGTAACCTTGGAGAAAACTTTGTTTCCGTCTTTCGATTACTATTAGATTCGGATTACATCTACGGTCCAGACGAATGCAAACCAATGTTTACAACCAATATTTATAAACCGTCTAGAACGTCCTTTATATAGCAACTTTATGACATACGTTATAAGGTTGTTTTTCTGATGATAATTACAGAAATAATATAGTTTTAAGAGCTTAAGCATCATCTAGACGCTTGTAATCACGCCCCAATCACGCCTTCTATAAAGGTGACCTTGGTGAAAACTTTGTCCGAAACAAATCAAAATTTGCTTAAAATCTACGTTCCATACGGGTGTAAACCAATGTTTACAAACTATGTTTCAATCCGTGTGAAACTCCTTTTATGGTGATCCCCCAGAGATCTTGTTAGTAATGATGTGGCCACGTGGGGGTTGTAACGTATGAGCTGCCAGGCAGAGAAGTGGCAGGTTCGTCATAGACCCGGACCACCACGGGGATTTCTGTACCTTTGGCATCCAATGCGATTATTTTTTGTTATTCTAGCCTACTATTAATACTAGTCTGTCCTTCCCTAAGGACGAATCTATTATTTTTAATAAATATTATCATCATCGGTACAGCCAATTTGAAGTAGAAACATGTTTCCACCTTACGTCACCTCAGACATGTTTGCATAAATGTAATAAAAATATGCAAATACATTTTTTTGCATACTTCCAAAAGCAAAATATGGTTTACTTAAAATTAACGCATTTTATTTGATACTTATCATTGTAATTAGTAAAAATTAGTAGCATTTCTTAACGATTATTAGTAAGTTTGACAATTGAGCATATTAATTTCACGAAAAATCAAACAAATCAGAAATAAAATCTATAAGAATATTTTTATTTAGTTTTAGGTACAGTAGTATTACTTAAATTATGCGCTTCGACTATATTCTTCAAGCTTCGGAAATCCGAATGTATTTAAAGACGTCTATATACAGTTGTTATTACACATAATTAATCATTTCGCTTAAATTTAGATTAGGTCAGCCAATTTAAAAATAAAAGTATAAAGTGTAAAAAGAGTATAAAGTGTAAAGCCGAAGCCCTTAATTTAAATAGTAGTATTTACTGTACTTACTTATTAAAAGTTACAAATACTAAATACATACAAAAATGTATTCTACAATATGATAAAAACCCACGCTGTATTTTATGAGTAGAAATATCAATAAGAATAAGTATAAACTGTTAAGGAAATAATGGAAAAAATGACTTAAGACAAGGACAAGGAACTAAAAGTCTAAAATAAAATGCGACAGTGCATATTTTTCCGTTTTTCAGTGTGTTATTAGAGATTCAGCATCTCAAAAACTGCTGAATAATTTTGTTCATCTTCATGTCTATAGGAGCCGATTGCTTGTTCGCTTTAATATAACATAACAATTTGGATAAACTGAGTATCCTTTTTCGAAGTTAAAAAGAAGTAGTTAAAAAGAAACTTCTTAGTATTTTCATAGTATTACATAACTCTGCCAACACTAAGAATAATTCCAAAAGATGATGCTGACGCTGGACCTTCCCCGTGTTGGTTCGGGCTATTTTGCAGAATCGACTTAACACCTTCCTGTCAGGCAGCTCGTAAAAGGCGAGCATAGGCCTACCGTCACTAACACCGTGAGTTTTTATCTGATTGGGTGGTAGAGTTTCGAGTAAGGTCTCACATGTGTTCAAATGTTAAATAAACACTAATAGTGCAACTATGTCCTTTCTGATGCTTACAAATGAGATGCAAATGAGCTGATGACAGACACACACACACGCATACACACACGAGAGAGAGACACGTCAAACTTACTACAACACTCGTTGTGCAGTGCAGGTCGAAAAAGATATACTTATGTTCGAGAAAATGGGAACACGGATAAACGTCTAATAAAGCCTATCCCAAGAGGAAAAAAATATTAAAAATGTGTTTTTCAGCTGCATTCATGGTCGCCAATCGAAGTTAGTGTTCAAATAGATAACATAAATAATGTGCAACACGTTTCGCTCGTTAATATGTTTGTGTTACATGTTTGTATAGCAAAATTCTTGTCCCTACAATTTTCATAGGCTGTATCAGGAGTTTTGTGATGTATGTAAACTGGTGCAATTTGTGATGGAAAAAAAACAGTCCTCCATAGACACCCATGATGGTAAAGGTGTTATGAAGTTGTTATGGCAAACTTCTTGCGTAAGGATACCAACATTTATCAGTTCATTTATGCCGAATCTTAGCGAAAAAACTAGGATACTTCACCGTCTGGCGATATAGTGGTTACATCCCTACGTCAGAACAAAGCCAGGAATTTAATTAATGGCTGTCACAAATCTGATAAATACCGTTTTCATACTTTCTTATTATTAAACGCAGACTAAAATACTCGTAGTTCTGAGTTTACATCATAATATTTATTTTATATAATACAGACTATCCTGTCAAATTAAGCCTCGGAGTATTTAAACCTATATTTATCAATGTAATGGACGATGTCTGAGATTCTAATAATAGTAAGCATATTCCTGACGCGAATTCTCCTATCTCACCAATTGCCTAAGACACATTGTTAAGTTTGTTTTTGTAAAAAAATAACATAAAATAAGTTGGTACTGGGTTCGACTTTACCCGTCCTATCAGTAAACACAAACTAAAGTATTCCTAAGCTTAAATTGACAATCTTAATAACCTATCTACAGATAAAGATAGCCCTTTTAGAGCTATGTTGCTTAGATATTATTGTTAATAATTGAAAACAGTATTTGCCTGGTAACTGATCTAAAGAAGCCTTATCTCTTATCTTCAATAGGTTATTATTATTGGCCGATAGTCTTTATCACATTATAAAGGTGGAAACATACTGTCAGACGGTACTGACGGATTATCAGCCACAACTTAAGGGGTATCTAGATAATAACAGTACACTGCCGTGCAAACTCTGGTACGTAACCTTGAGCGTTCGGACGTCCGAAAGATATCTAACGAGCTGGTTTAATGTCATCCGTAAGCGTCCGCGGACGGCTTGTGCAATGTGCATTATCAGTCGCGCCTGTAAGCCGCGCCGCGTCTGTATGCCGCAACTAATAATGTTTCCAGCTGAAAGCAGACTATAATGTATTTGTTATAGTAATGAATGCCATGAAGCCAGTGAAGCTACAGACTACTGGAGGCTATTTCCTAACAAATAACTAATGGCATTTCCAAATATTGCTGACTCCCCCTGTTTTCCCCGAGTTGGTTCGAGGTCCTTTGCTGAATAGACCGTCTGCCTTCCTGCCAAGTAGTTCGTAAAAGGCGAGTATAGGCTTACCGTTACTAACACCGTGACATCTGACTGCCTTACCTATTCCTGCGGCCATAACTTCAGTGCTTACTGTTGATGTGTTCCGGATCGGAGGATAAGGTAGCCGATAAACTTGCTTTTGCTCGAGGCCTAACAGCTCGACCTCAGGTTGGCAGCGCACCCTAATCACCTTTGGTGTTTTTAGGCGGCGTGAATTTATTACCATCAGGAAATCGATCTGCTTGTTTGCCTTCTAATGTCATGAAAATAAAAAAATACTCTTCCCGAATCCTCCCAATAATGACATGAAACAAAGATATCTCTGTCATCAGTCATCACGTTCTTTTTTTAATGGTGCTCAGTCCACTTTGTTATTAGTACGTCCATGGTCTATGTTAAGATATCTTTTAAACGGATGGGTTGATTTCGGTTTGGATTTTTGTTTGAAAGCTGACGTGATCGAGATGGTTCTTCACATGTAGGTTTTGTCGATGGTTATTGATTTTAATTATCTTTATTAGTGTAGTTAGAAAGCAAGTATAATCACCGCCGTATCCCCGAAGAAGTAGGCAGAGGCACTACCTGGTTACCCACGACCACCTGAAGACACCGAGTCCCACAAAGTGATAGGTGGCAAGGCTATCACCAACCGAGCACCTATCCAATCTCGTGTGACAATTTTTTATTAGAAAATTAAAATAATACAGTTTCTTTTGATTGTCCGACTCGGAGTTTGAACTCCATCATGAATTCAAGTCCAATGACAGACCACAAAGCCACAAAGCTTGGTCACAAAGTGTTATACTGCGTTTAAATGATTTTCCATAAAAAACGGTCATTTTGAAAAACATTATTAAAGTTATTCATTTAATACTAATATCGACTGAATGACTGAAATATATTAACCACTAATTTATTATTGTACTTGTAAAAAAACATTTTAACGTTAATATATGTAGCATTCTTCACCCAGAGCTTCGTCTTTGTTAAACGAGAGTTTTTAACCAATCATGCTCATTTTAATTACTTGACGTGGTCGGATGAAACTGTTAGGGACTTAGATGAGCGATATCTAACAGAGTTTTTTGTTGAGGTCTGTTTTGGTAGCCTAGAAGTTTTAACAACGTCACCGCGTTTTGAAGGCAAACAGAATACTCAATTGGAAATTGTCTAGCGATTCATAAAGAGTAAGTATATTCACGCCCATATCCCTGAAGAGGTAGGCAGAGGTACAACCAGGGCACCCACAGCTAGCCGAAGACACTAAGTCCCACAATGTGATAGGTGGCAAGTCTATCGCCAGACGGGCACATATCCAATCCCGAGCAACGTTTTTTTAATTAGAAAATTTGAAAACCCTAATTTTCTTTTTGTTGTCAGACCCGGGATTCGAACGCGGGACCTCACGCAGTCAAGTCCAACAACTAAACTGCTAGACCAGAGAGCGATTAAAATAAAGATGAGCATAGCAATTAATTTTTATGGAGAGGAAAACGAGCATGCGTTCACCTGATGGAAAGCGATCTCAGTCTCCTAACGAGCAGCTGTGATACTATTGGTCACGTTACACATTTGCCTTTATTCCTTCTACAAATAAGAAAGGTCTTATATTGAAGGCCCGAAAATCGTATTGTTTGAGAAACACTGGCTTAATGTGCCACTAACATTTTTAATTATTTATACGGGATACTCACGATCTTTTTCGTTAAAAATTGTAATACTACGCGACGATTTAAGTTTAAAATCATAATCTGCCATTACCAAAAAGACAGATGATAAAGACCGTTGATGGTCAATAGTTGTGCACCAACTTGCTTGAGTTTCTTCTATCACAAATCCATCATCATATTGATTAAAAAAAATACGAAGTTCAAGTTCTTCTGGTTTACGTAATGTGATGTGTTTGGAAAACAAACTTAATCACCATGTATATAAATATGTATTCAAGTTTATGCTTGCTCTTTCTAATACTACAAATTGTTAGCGGTAGATGTCTTCGTTAATCTTCACGCCCGTAGCCCTTAAGTGGTAGGCAGAGGTACAACCAGCCCTGGCACCCACGAGTAGCCCAAGACACTAATTCCCACAAAGTGACACGTCAACCGAAAACATATCCAATCAGGAGATTGCGACGATCGAACCCGAGATATGAAGTAAATTTCAACACCAACATTTGCAACACGAAAAGAGTACAAACATTACAGCATAACAGTTAAAACAATATAAATTAAAAAGAAACTGTGATAAATGGTATTATGTAATATTGAAAACAATGCGAAAAGTAACATTTAAAAAGGAAGGTACTGAATATTAAGGTTACATAAGGCATAGTAGCTATAAAATATCAAACACATTGTGTAATTACTGGCTGACATGTTTAAAGCTACTTAACTAAAAGAACAATACTTTTATTTCAGAATCCTCTTTGTGGACGAGAGATTGTGTTGGCGTAGTGGCATCAGGTGTGGTGTCTCGGGGTCTCGGGTTCGATTTTTGAGTTTACTACATAGTAAAATGCATAGACACTTTCCGCTGTCCCTGTTTACGCTTAGATCTTTAAAGCTATAAAACGGATTCTTATGAGGTTTTTTAATAGATTAAGAAAGGAAGTAAAGAAAGTTTGTCCAGCCTTGCTAAGCTGGAAAGGGCGGTTAGTTTTTTTTTAATAAAAACAACATTACCCGGAATTGAATATGAATCGACTGGTTGGCGATAAGTTGGCCACTTATTACATTGTGGGATTAAGCTATACCTTCGGTTACTCTTTTACGCCCTGGTCAAATCACTTATAATAAAATATATGAATTATAATACTATAAATCTTAATATATATAAATTACGTGTCACGTTGTTTGTCCGCGATGAACTCCTAAACTACTTAACCGATTTGAATCAAATTTGCACACAGTGTGCAGTTTGATCCAACTTGAAAGATAGGATAGGATAGCTTACATCTCAATTTATAATCAAAAAAATTACATCCGAGTGAAACCGGAATAGGCAACTAGTTATATTATAAAAGTTAAATCCCTTAGGGCCACTTTCAAGTTTCCGAGTCAAGTATTCAACTCTGAGTTAAATTATAACTTAGGTTAAATCACTTTGAATTTGCCAGTTTAACTCAATATTAAATGTAACCCGGAAATATCAAGTAGCCCTTAATTACTTTTTTCAAGTTTAATTATCGTTTGTGACATAAATTAAGCATTTAAAAAAATGACAGTTATTGTCATAAGATGTAAGTACTCCTTAAATTTGACAAAATCCTCATCTCCAGAGAATCTACTTCCCACGTAAAATAGTTTCATAATAACCAAAATTTCTTTGACAATAAAAATTGGCGTGACAATTGACTAAACGCTTTTTTACGTTAAACGCGTTTAAAATCGATGGTGAAATCCAGCCTTAATAGATATTACCTTACTACACTATCCCATAGTAAGCGTGTTAAGTGTTAAACCTTGGATTACTTTAGTTTAAGTTTATCAAAAATAAGATCAGTGTTCGCCAGAAAATTAGGTTTTCCTATTTCCTATTAAAAAAAACGTTGTTCGGTATTGGATATGTGCCCGGTTGGCGGTAGGCTTGCCACCTATCACATTGTGGGACTTAGTGTCTTCGGCTAATCGTGGTTGCCCTGGTTATGCCTCTACCTACCTCTTCGGGGACATGGGCGTGAAGATACTTTTTTTGGGTTTTTTTGTCTTTGGAGGCCTATAATTAATCTTCAAATCTGAAAAATGTTTTAACCTCAGCAGACATATATTCTGTAACCTATTACCACTTAAAACTAGTTTTTACATCTCAAACTTACACATATTGTATACACATGGTATTAAATAATGTCTTTCCATCGACATAGTCCAGTAAAAATAGCAATTTAAATCAGCTATTCAACCTTTAAATTTGGTAATGGAGTTTGGAATTCCAACGAGTGGACGTTTAAAATGATCTAACCAGTAAAAACTGGATATTCGCTTTGTATCCCCGCACACCAATTGAACTGATAAAACATAGTTACACTGAGACACATCAATTAATTTATATATGTGGATTAGAGATGATTGGGATTGCGTGTCCTATATTTGGGAATTGTAGAGCACGTGTCAATCAAAATAAAAAGTGCATAATTGAAGCCGTATTGGCAGAAATAATAGTAGCCTCGTCGGTCAAGTGGCTAGCTACGCCTAACTACACTGATCCAATGTAAGGCTCGGGTTCGATTCCCGATGGGGACAGGCATTTGAGTGATGAACATTTAGATGTCTGCATTTCCAGGTCTGAGTGCTTTTTAAATGTGTTCTGGTATCTATTTAAGTATTTCTATGTATTAGAATCGTTGACTAACACCAAAGACAATATTTACTAATCTCTGCTAACACCTATAACACAAGCATATAATTTGCTTGCTTTGATGTCAGATTCAATTTGTGAAACTTGTCCAGGAATATTTATTTATTTCATTGCATTATTTTAACCAAATATATTTAGAACCTCTATAGCTCCTTTTGTTTGGTATCCGAAATGTAGTTTACATAAAAAGTTTACTTTGCGTGGATGTCCATAAACAATAATGAATTATTTCCGGTGCTTTGGCTCGCTTGACGGTTCATTACATAGGTAAAGAAAAATACAAAGATACACAACCCCTGTATCTCCATGTCCGTATCTCCGAAGTGGTACAACCTGGGTACCTAAAAGTCGATGGTACTTCTAAGTCCCAAAAAAGAAAGTAGTTCTTATTAGTAATAAGTGCTATAACTATCACTATAAGAACAAGGGCAACACACAAGGGAACCTATCACTACTAACAACTAAGGGCAAAACCCCGCACGGCTAATAAGCGTCCACCGTATTAAAATTTATTTCATAGCTTATTTATTTTTATCTGTTTTATCCGCGACTCGATTAACGTAGAAGAGATTTTTATACTAACTTTCCTTCCCTTATTACAGTCCTTTGTTGGTTTGGTTGATGGTTGTAAAATAATAGGTCTGTGTTCAAACTCGGATCTTTTATACATATAAAATTAATTGAAATCGGTTCAGCGATTTGGCCCTAACATCGTTTTCTAACTTGAATACGGGTCTGCTTTGATCGCGACTTCATCAACTTAGTAAAGAATTTTATACAAACTTTCCTGTTCTCACTATAGTAGTTTTTGGGGTTAATTTTTTGGAATATAAGCCTATGATTTATCTTGGGTCTTTAAATATAAGTATATCTTATTTTATCAAAATTGGCCCAGGGTGTAGCCGTAAAAGTGACAAGTGTACAGGCGCAGTTATAATATTGGTATAGTTACAACGTTATAATCATCACTGCCATTATTCATTAAATTTAAAATACATACAATTATAAGAAGTAATCTACTTAAGTGTACCTACTGATTAAAAAAACTTTAGAAATTCAATTATAATTTTATTTGTCTGTTCTAAATGTATCGTACTTGTTGGTAATCAGTAAGTACTTGTATCCCAAATACTTTTTTAATAACTGGAAAACTTGCGTTATTAATGGACAGTTTAGGCTCAGGTTTAGATTTAGTTTAGGTTTAGCTAAAGAGTTAGCTAAGAAGTTTAAACCGAACTCATGTTAAACTGCTGTTATGGAGAACTAAATCGTTGATTAAAATTGATTTGCGTTTCGAAAACTAGCTATAGATCATTACTGTAGATATGATCAAGATAAAAAAGGTTATTCTTGAACTTGAACCTTTTGTTCTCTCATGCTTTTATTTAATTATGATGTTTGTATGTCTGGGTGGAATATTTCAAGTTGTAACTGACAACGTCCCAGTAACTGATTAATTTGAAAATTTTCATGCTTGTGTTAGTTAGATGATAATCCAAAATTACTATGACATGACATTAATCTGATGATGGAACTTGAAGGTGGTTATAGGAACTCCTAAAATCCCCAACATTATCCTACTGTATTTATGAAGTATTACCGATATCATTATTGACATAAGAACAGAACTGCACCCATGAAGTAGGGGAGCCCGGGATACTAAACGTGTAGTAACTCCAGCGTCCTGGGGACCCATTGGACTTTGTCGATTAAATAGTGGAGAATAAAAGAGGTCATTTGAGGTTTTCGGTTTAACCGGTGTGTTGAGCGTCTAGAAGCTAAAAGAACAATTACAGGCACTTGATCATAGGCGAGCTCATCAAATATTAATAGTGTATATACCTGATATGTCTCCGATGACAGAAATATGTCAATCGATCAGTTTGCCATAATGGACAAGGAACATAGATAGACTTATTTTTGATATTTTCTGACCCTATTACTCCCTTACGTCTTGTTCAAATCAACAAAAAAATTAAACATGCACTTATTCGCTTGCAATAAACCAGCCTTACTTTAATCTGACATTCTCTAGTATATTTTCAAGCCAAAAAGATTAGACAGGTCCGCGCCTATATTAAAACTTGATACATAACCGTGTGGTCTAGCGGTTCAGTTGTTGGACTTGACTGCATGAGGACCCGGGTTCGAATCCCGGGTCGGGCAATTATAGAAAATTGGGTTTTTCCAATTTTCTAATAAAAAAAATGTTGCTCGGGATAGGATATGTGCCCGGTTGGCGATAGGCTTGCCACCTATCTCATAGTGGGTCTTAGTATCTTCGGCTAGTCGTGGGTACCCTGGTTGTGCCTCTGCCTACCTATTCGGGGATATGGACGTGAAGATATTTTTTTGATACATAACGAAGGTGTTCAACAGGGTACAGGGTATCTCCCATATCTTAATCTGACTCACACGAGTTACTGCAAAAATCCCCTCTTGGGCTCCCCTACTACATAGACTACTACCAAAGATTACACTCATATCAAAGACCTGATGTCATATCAAAATATTGCTGACTCTCTCTAATGTAGCGGTCTCTCTCATTTTGACTTTGTTAATTGACGTCACAAATCACAAGACTCTGAAAGAGAGGTCGATACATTAGAGAAAGTCAGCAATATTTGGAAATCGATATCAGATCTTTGTTAGGAGTATAACCTCCATTAGTAGTCTACAGCTTCATGGGTGAACGACTTTACTTGCTACATGTTGTTTTTCAAACTTTATAAAATTAGCCAACCCGTCACGCTATAGGATCTTCTCGTATATGTTATTAAAATTTCATAACTAATTTAATTCTTAATGTCGGTACCAATGATTTAACCCGGATACATAATTATAAATAAACGTTTTGCGACCTTGAAAACCAAAATAAAATAAGATTTTAACAATAAATATATTTTTTCTGAAAAGCTTGTATTTGTAAGGACATTTGTATTGGTATCAGAAGCAGAATTGAGAACTATTACTTAAGATGTATGAAATAAGCCTAAACACAATAGGATAATGCTGTGAATTTTAGGAGTTGCTATTACCACCGTGTACACACACACTACACATACACACACCTTCTACAACAAAGTGGTAATCAGCCGGCCCCATATCATAATTGTTCGTTGTCTTTTTTTCTTTCTTTAGGTTTTGGTATTCGCTTAAGAATTTTGCCATTAGTCAAGTAGAAATTTAGATCATTTTGCATGAAATGTAACAAAATCGGGATTCATTGAAATTAGTCATAAGTTTTTTTTTTTAGTCATAAGTCGTCAATAAGTCATATCAGGGTCTTGGGTAAAGCGGTGGCCTCATTACACAAACTCATGTAGTGAGATTTGGCGGCAACGAAGAAATGCACGATACGCTAATTTCTTAGTGATTATTTCATTTGTGCACTTTCACTGGACAAAATTGTACAAAGTGCCTCCAAAATCGACTGATTTCACTCAATATAAACACAAAATTCAATAATTATGATAAAAACTTCGACCATCTTTTCTCTCGATGGCGCCAAAAACTCCTTTTCGTTGTATTTACATTTATGTGTACGTCATAATTAAGCGCAGTAACTAATATTTCAAAAACCAACCTCAACTATTTCATTAGGTAGCATGTCACTATTTAGTAATCCTTTTTTCGAAACATAGCAAATTATTTCAAAATGGTGGTACCGTAAAATGTTTATTAACATCAACATCCTACTAGTAATTTTTGGGTTACACCTAACAACGCATAATTTTTTATTAGTGCTGACGACTTCGTCAATGATTAAGTCGCCAAGTTCGGGAGGATCACGCGTTATTAAAAACAACACAAATTCTACTAGTCGGATTATAATACAACTAATTAGAGACCACCCTACTAATTAAAGTACCAAACACCAATTAAAGTATTTTCACACCCATATCTCCGAAGAGACAGGCAGAGGCACAATCAGGTCACCCACGACTAGCCGAAGAAGAAGAAGACACTACGTCCCACAATGTGATAGATGGCAAGCCTATCACCAACTGGACACATATCCAATCCCGCGCAATGTTAGTTTTATTAGAAAATTTAAAATATACATTTCTTAATATTTTTTGTTGCCCAACCCGAGGATCGAACCAAGGATCTTAAGAAGAAGAAGAGTACAGATCAAACAAACCCTAGGATCACTGCGACCTTCATAGAACTGGTATGATTACGCTTCTTATTCATTAAGCTTACATAAGTACCGCAAGGCCGACAGTCTCTAGGAACTGTACGTTGCACTTGGGACTTATCAATTTAGTATCCTGGGGATTTATTATGTGCCCACCCAAAAGTCTACTTCTTGCTAGGTTAAGTGCTAGGCAGTCACAGAGCATATGTATTGCGGTTTCCTCAGCCTCTAGAGAACCGGACCAACACGGAGAAAATCTAAGTTTTATTTTATGTTATTATGTTATGGAAAGCAAACAAGCACACGGATCTCGTGATGGTAAGAAATTCACGCCACTAAGAGACACCAAAGATGGTAATGGTACGTTGCCAAACAGAGGCCGGGATGCTAGGCCTCGAGCAAAAGTAAGTTTGCCGGCTACTTCCCCTCAGAACCGGAACACGTCAATGGCAAGCATTGACGTTATGATGACAAGAATAGGTAAGACAATAGTAACTACCATTCCGAGCAACTCGCTGCGAAAATCTACCACCTAGTAGTAATAGTACGATTTTATTATTAGTACAGGCGTTTATTATGCATGTTTATATATACGTATAAGTAAGTAAGTATCTTCACGCCTCATATCCCCGAAGAAGTGGGCAGAGGCATAACCAGGGCACCTACGACACTAAGACACTAAGTCCCACAATGTGATAGGTGGCAAGCCTATCGCCAACCGGGCACATTTCCAATCCCGACCAACATTTTTTTTAATTAGAAAATTGGAAAAATCCAATTCGAACCCGGGACTTCATGCAGTTAAATCAAACACCCGGATTGCTAGACCACAGAGGCGATTTGGAAAAACTAATCGAACCTATGACCTCGAGCAGTCAAGTCAAACACCTGGACCGCTAAATCACAGAGGTGACATACATATACATTCACAAAAAGAGTATCGCCCAGTGTCGAGGAAAGTGCACAATATAATACCTATATCATAAAAAAATTTAGCAATCGATACACCCATTTTACAATTCGTAACATTAAAGGTAATGTGAGGCAATATACAAATATCTGGGTCAGAAACACTGATTATATCGTTTTACCATAACAGTGCAAATAGATATATCTTTTATCATATTGCCACATTGACAGATTAAATGTTTACTTGGCACAGATTGCCAAAAAATGCCTTTTCTATAGTTTTGAGGTTTAAGATAGACAACAAACAAGCGACTCTCTTTCCAAACAGATTGAAACATTGGTTTACATTCGTGTGGAACGAAGATTTAATCCAAATTTTGAATTGTTTCAAAGTTTTCACCAAGGTCACTTTGTGGAAGGCGTGATTAGAAACGTCTGGATGATGCTTAAAAGTATCTGATGATAGGTGGTAAGCTTATCGTCAACCGGGCACATTTCCAAACCCGAGCAACATTTTTTTTATTAGAAAATTAGAAAAACTTAATTTTCTTTTTGTTGCTCGACCCGGGATTCGAACCCGTGACCTCATGCAGTCAAGTCCAACAACTGAACCGCTAGGCCACTGAGGCGATGGATGATGCTTAAATCATAATAAAGACAATAGAGTATTAAATGTATATATCAGTATTATTTCCATGTTGCTAAAATTCCACTTAAATATGCAACTGGTAGTGACTGTAAGCCTATGCTCGCCTTTTACGAACTGTCTGGCTGAAGGTAGATAGTCTATTCTGCAAAGGAGCCCGGACCAACCCAGTGAAAAATAAGAAAGTGAAAAATCTAAAAAAATGTGCTTTAAGTCTAAGTGAAAACTTTTAACGAAAATTGATTTGAACGAGATATAGACTTAACATTTTCTCCGTGTTGATCTAGGTCCTATATGTAGACTAGACTATCTCTCTGCTTAGCGGCTCGTAAGAGGCAAGCATAGGTTACATAGATTACTTGCAAGACCAGATGGACCAGGTAGATGCTGTGCAATAACTTGCACTTGCCAGGGATCCACTGCCTTACCTATTTCTGCCGCCATAATGTCACTATCATGTTCCGGTCCCAGGGGTAGGTAGCCGGTACTCTTGTATATTAAGGAATTACATCTATGGTGTACAGCGACGCACCTGTAACATCTTTGATCATGGTGGTCTCTTACCATCAAGCGAGTGCTTATTCTAACTTGTGACGCGACAGGAATAGGTAAGCTAATGGTACTGCACCAGGCGAACTATTGTACAACACCCTACGACCTATAACTCGTTTTTAATAAATAATATACCTGATAAGTTACACAAATTGAATCTAACCCCAAAGTAAGCGAATTTTAAAGTTTTGTGCTATGGGTGTTTGCTAATGATTCTAATTCACGGAAGTATTTAAATAGATACCAGAGAAAATTTATTCAACAGACTGGGCAATGCAGACATCCAAATGTTCATCATACAAATGCCTGCGGCCATAGGGAATCGAACCCGAGCCTCGTGGTTGGTCTGTTTAGTAAGGCCAATTTAGTCAGACCATGATTATCAAAATAACTAAAGTGATAATCATGCCAATAGTCTTAGGCCATAGTGTGCACGCGGCATGATATACCGTTAAGAATTTTTCTTGTCAAATGCGTTGTCAACTTCCTTTCATCGTAGGTCAACCGCGACCTCACAAGGATACTGATTACCAGTAACCTCTTTACAGACACTGGGGGCCCTCGCCCGGGGCCTCCCCTCAATACTAATACTAATACTATAGGACCGAGTAAAATTATGTTAACGTTAGTGGCAATTTTGGTGTACACATACTGAACTAAGTTAAAGTTATCGCTATCTTTTTTCAACGAAAGTAATAGAAAGCGACAAAATACTTATAATGTTGTCGTGTAAAAAGTGATTTCTTCAGATGTTTAATCTATTTATGGAAAAACGTTGTTTCAGTATCATTTGAAAAAGATAGCATGCATCTAAAATAAGTCTAGTTTATACACAGTAAAATCACTAGAGCCCTTTCCCAATGCCTCGGCCCTTTTAGGTATTATCTGGTAGAGCTAATGTATTCGTTGGCTTTGAGAGCAGAGTACTCTCGTTTTATTTGAAATAGGTTTTATCAGAAATTAATGAATATAAAGTACTCTAACATTGAGTTACGCTGAAAGTACGGCGATTAGCGGTTTTATTGAGAATAACAATCAATATTTTTAAGTTAATATTACTATTTTTTAATGTTAATGGAATTATTTGCAAAAAAAGCTCGACTACATAAAATGTCCTAAAGATTTTACTTTTTTCCATTTACCCGGGGCCCCGACATTTACGTACTCAAAGTTGGGGCCTAATATCCTAAGACGGCCCTGCTGATTACGATGTTACCAAGGTCCTTAATGATTCTAGTCTCGTCCGAGTAGTCATGTCAAGGCGAACTATTTCGTTCGTAATAAAACCTAGCGAAGGTAACAGTTAAATCAGAGAGATTGTTTTCTTCACTTTGTACATTTACGTCGAATTACATTTGACAATAACGGCTACTTTAGTTTGGGTGGATTAAAGCATTGTTTTTCCCATTCTCCCAGCAATTTTCACAATTTTTCTTTTCGTAAGAACCTTCTGAAACAATAACTAACACAAAAAACGAGTAAGCCAAATTGGTCCATCCGTTCAAGTGTGATGCCATAACTACGCGAAATGTTTTTTTTACAAATAAAGATATCTTTATTACACTTTTCCATATTTCAGCTTCCTCGTGTTGGTATGGGTCTTTTACGGTAAACTAGCTGTTATCCGCGGCTTTGCTCACGTGGCAGTTAACATATTTATTTACTGAGTATAGCCCATTAATAAGGACTTTCATACAAACTTTCAATCCCTATTTCACTCCCTTAGGGGTAGAATTTCCAGGAACGCCTATTTACGTAGCTATTCATTTTTAATAAGTAGCCCAAAAATAAAGTTTCATGTTTCCAACTTAAAAAATTACGGTCTTCCATACAAACTTTCTTTTTCACCCCTTTAGGGATATAATTGACCGAAATTTCGTCCTTAGTGAGTGTTTACTCAATAAAAAAACCCTACTCACCAAACTCCATGGCTGCAACTCTAACAGTTTTTGCTCGGCTATGATCAGTCAGTCATTCAGGACATGTTTTATTTTTATTTTATAAGTATGGATAGACCATCTGCTTCTCTGCCAAGCAGTCAAAGCCATGGTCAAAGTTATAACTGCGAGCAAAGATCAAAGTTACAATTATTAACAAGACCACTAGTGGTAAAATGCTGAGATGCAAGTGGTCCGCGTAGGGATTCCTACTTCCATAATGTTCGTGCTACGTTCAGGTATAGAAGGTAGGGGAAACCGGTAGACTAGCACAATCACCTTAACACCCTAGCTACAGGATAGCGACGCACCTACCATATCTATGGTGAACACCATATATGCCACGCTTGTCAAAAGAGCCGTGTTTCTGCTGATGAACATTCTTTAAGAATTAATTAACTTTTATTTATTTATCGTAGCCACTAATATTACAAATGTGAAAGTATCAGTCGGACGTCTGTATTTCTTTAACAAACCATTATACCAACAAAAATAAGTATGAAGGCTACTTTTTTGTGAACAATATGGTCCTATTGTAATATTTATTCATATTTGGTAATATGATATTTAATAAACAATTATATTAACGTCTTAAAATAATAACAATTACATACGACATAAATGAAATTATAATAAGCCGAAATTAAAAGTTAATTATAAATAAACAAACCTAATTTTTATTCATTTAATTACTAATTACAAATTTGCTTTGGTAGCTATTATGTTCTATACATTTGTTAAAAGTACATTTTTGACATTTTGTTAACTTTAATACTCAGTTTAGGGAAAAATCTTGCACTTGGTATATCTACGTACTGATATGTATGATATGCTGTTGATATTTTATTTATGAATCAGTAGCTAATGACAAAGTAGTGAACATCAAAATGAACCGTCTCCTTGTTTGCCTTCCAGTATCAAAAAAAGAATACCAAAGCCTGGCGATGCTGTAAAAATTAAAACAGGTCGGATTAGAGGCAATATTATGTTAATGGAGAATGTCGTGGAAACTTAATAGTTAATAATAAAATTGACTGATTTATCTAAATTAAACTTGAAATAAAACGAAATAAGATTTTGAAAATTTCAATTTCGTTTCAAATTCTAATGTTCCTTTCACCTTTTATTAAGTTATCATTTGAGAGTACTACACCGTAACGGACACGCATGTGGAATAATGAACTCTTGAATGAATTATTGAATTCAATCTACATTGTTATGCTAATTTACTTCTTAAATTATAAATTAGAAATAACAATTTACTTTGCAAACTCATCAAATATGAAAAGAATCAATTTGAAGTCAATATTTTATAGCCTTGGTAACAGTGTCTGATTTTCTTGTATTGCTTTTTTAATTAAAACACCAAAACGTGTTATTACTTACTTATTTTAATGCAATTTATTTATCAAATAGTAAGACTGGGCCAGCTGACGTTCTACATCATGACGTAAGACTATCATCGCCTTTGTACTCCATAAATGTTGATGCGTTGACGTAGAGCCTTTACCATGAGTTGGTATAGATTATGTTCGGTAAGTTATGTGTCGAAATTTATGACGCTTGGTCAAAAAATGTGTTTCTCTTAGTTACCGATAGAGGCGCTGTTCAAAGTTTTCATACAAATAATTTACAGAGACGGTAGCGAGTAACTTGAAAGGCCTTACTCATGGTAAGGGCTCTTCGCCGGATCTTCTCAGTGTGTGGTCGCGATTTTGATCCGATTGTTGTTTATGAAAATTTTGACGCACACAAGTAACTATGGTCTTGTATGGTCTATGTCAGTGTTTCCTAAACATTGTTCTTCCATGGCCTGGTAATTTAAAAACTGCCCTTTCGTGACCCACATGATAGGTACTTTTAAGTACAAATTGCATCCATTATGTTATTTTACACTTACAACTTAGTTGACATTTAAATCAAACTACAAAAAACCATTTTAACGGTTCCAAGCGAAATATATACGATTGGCGGAGATACGGCACGGTTTTCACGTCTCTGTCGATCGTTATCGAATGTTGCAACCTGGTTTTTAATTAAAATAGTCCGGCACCGGGTCGCGACCCGGCATTTGGAAAACGCTGGTCTATGTAAATATAGTTTTCCTACCCTGAGCATTATCAAGTGGTTACTATTGCGCTACCCACTTGACCAACGAGCGCAAGATATGAAGTCGATAATAACAAACGAGATAGTTGTTTTCGTAAAGATACAAGATAAGACATCGTGGCCGCATAACTGTGTCAATCACTTTATGCACTTTACCAGTTTCTCATTTGGTGTAAGTCACAGCTATATAATGCCAAAGTTATTTTTTTACAAATTAAATACTTTTTTAAGTTATAAGGCGTCGATTGCACAGAGGGTTTTGTCGTCAGTTTTTTTTCCATAGAAACAAAAATATTAGAAGAAGTGCAACAAAGTTTAATAGCATATTTAGTTGTATAAATGCCGTTGGAATCGACATATTATAACTTAACGACATATCTTTGTCTCTTTTTAACAAATGTTGATATTATGTATGCCGAAAGAAATAACGACATTTTAGTCTATGCTCATTTTCGGGTCGATTTAAAGTCCTCATGCTTGCCAAAAACGCCATATTTTGTGTTAAATTTTATAGTGATGTACCATTACAATTGTCGATATTTTATTTTACGTTCTCAAAAAAGAATATTTGGACTAGATATGAATGGATACCATTGGCATTGAAAATATCAATCACAGGCTATCGTATTAATAATTCTTTCAAGTAAACTTTCTCACTTTTAAGTAAAGAAAGTGGTTCGAATGTAATCTGATCACATTTGTTTGTAATAATAATGAATCTTGTAATAAATAGAAAGAGCTAACTTATATGAATATAAATATATTTGCACACCATAATGTAAAATAAATATGTTAGTGATTAATTAAATTTCCTATTTAAAAGCGTATTGAGTAGCAGTAATTACGTAAGTAAGTAAATAGTAAAAATTTTAATCGGTAGCTAAATAATAATTCTTATCTACTTACCTACACTTAACTATAAATTATATATCGATATCGATATTCTACTTTTTCTGGACAGTCTTAGAATGTTAGAATGGCAGCCATATCTTGTAGCAAATGCTAAGTTTTTTTCGTATGTATTTCATGTCCATATACTTAGAGGTCAATGGTTTTTTCACACTGATAAGGGTCACTTGCACATTTCAGGGTTACATTTGATATTAAGTTAAGCTGTCAAATATAAAGTGATTTAAAATGAGTTAGACGCTAACTCAGTGTTAAATACTTACTTAAACTCTAAAAGACTCTAAGACTGATAATAGCACGTGAGATGACTGAAGTTTCTTTTTCAGCTAATACTAACTGTACCCGCGACTTCGTCTGCATGGAATTTAACAAAAAGTTTTAAATAAAAATGGCCTAAGTTTCTCCTTATTACATCATCCATCTATCTGTGAGTGAAAGTCCCGTCAACACTAGTACAGACTTTTCAGAGATTAGCTGGCACAAACATACAGAAAGACAAAAATAGTAAAAAATTGTTATTTTTGTTATATTGTTATGTTGTTATAAAGACTATCCTGCGGTCGGTATATTAGGCTGTTTGTGCAAATCCACCGACTACCCTACCTTCCAAACCGGAACATGGTGAAGTCATTATGACGGCAAAATAAGGCTAGGTGATGGATCCCTATCTGGGCAAATTGTGCTGGTCTACCACCAGTAAACCTATGAAGCAGATATCATCACATTGGTTAACAAACATTCAAATGTAGTTTATAAATGATGAAACTGAATAACACCTAAATGACTGCAATAGAAATGTAAAAAGGGATCTTCACACCCATATCCCCGAAGAAGAAGGCAGAGGCACAACCAGGGCACCCACGATGAGCCGAAAACACTAACACCCGTATTCAAGAAGCTTACTTGGCTAAGTAGTGAAAAAACGCTGCCCAAAGTACGACATTTATCTATGCCTTTCTTACATAAAGCCATCCAATTCATGAACAATACTTAGTTCAATATTAGTTCTAAGTATTGTTCATGAATTGGATGGCATGGTGTAAGAAACGCATAGCTAAATGTCGTACTTAGCGCAGCGTTTTTTCCTTACTTAGCCAAGTAAGCTTCTTGAGTAAGGGTGTAAGTCCCACAATGTGATAGTTGGCAAGCCTATCTAAGACGTCTGAAATCTCCATTACACGATTGATTTAAAAAGATAGCGAAGCACCAGTAACATCTTTAGTATCTACAGGCAATAATCATTGTCTCTTAACGCCAGAAGAACGGCCTTGGGTGATAACGCTGGCTGTTTTGTTACATAAAAAATATAAATAGATATATTTTACAAACCTATCTATCTATCTTATCCTATCCTATTAATATTATTAATGCGAAAGTTTGTAAGTTTGTTGGTTTGTTTGTTACTCCTTCAAAACGGTTTGTATAAAATTAACACATAGGATAGTTTTTATCCCGAAAAAATGTCTCATTGGTCAACAGCTAGTTATACGAGTATATTTAAAATGGATCCTCATTTCGCGTCGTCATCGCCTGAACGAATGTACTAATTTTGATAAATATTTTTTTGTTGTGTTAGTTTTTGCCGGAACAAATTTCTCATTAACAGAAAACCTAGGAAAATGCAGGAAAAATGGGGAAAACTTTTATAACCCCTTGTTGGTCCGGGCTCATTTGCAGAATAGACCATTTGCCTTCCTTCAAGGCAGCTCGTAAAAGGCGAGCATAGGCTTACCGTCACTAACACCGTGACATCTGAATAGGTGGTAGAGTTTCGCAGCAACTTACCCGGATTGGTACCACCACCTTACCTATTCCTGCCACCATAACGTCATGACGTGGTCCGGTTAGGAGGGTAAGGTAGCTGGTAAACTTACTTTTGCTCGAGACTTAACATCCTAGCGTCAGGTAGGCAGCGCACCATTACCACCTTTGATGTCTCTAGGCGGCGTGAATTTCTTACCAGCAGGAAATCTGTCTGCTTCTTTGCCTTCCAATATCATAATAAAAAATAAAACAATGCTTTAATCCATACAAACTATTAGCAGCTATTAATGAAGTTTTCCGCGTCAATTAGTTTCATATAAAACATAATATGATAACTATGAAACATAATATGATAACAATAAAACATAAAATGGCACTCGAACAACACTTGATCTATGTTCTGTTCTATATCTTAGCACAAAAATATATCACGAGACACTTATAGCATGACGTACGGATAAACAGTTTATCCATATATTGTGATAAGTTATAGTACCACAGAAAAATCTTTTCTGTTTCTACGTTGTTTCATATATTATACCACCAGCTGACCCAGCAAACTTCGTATCGTTTGACATTAATGCTTATTTAGTAGCGCAGTCTGTTGGATCCAATGTGAAACATTCCAAAATCAACAACTACTTATTATCAAAAAATTAATTAAAAAGAAACATTTTCCAGCAGACCAAATTGTGAATGTAAACCATTCTCGAATTCCCTTGAACACAAAAAAATTCCTCAAAATCAGTCCAGTCGTCTAGAAGGAGTTCAGTGACAAACACACGAACTCGAGAAATATACATATCTTAATATGTATATATTAAGATATCCACATAAATAACTCTAAATAAATGATATCTTTAGGTATGTTGAAAACATTTGTAATTGTTCGAAACTACTAAAAATGGACATCAGAACACAATATTAGCCAACCCGGGGAACATCGTACCGCTTGACATTAGCAGCTAACAGTTTTTATGGCTTTTTTTTTTAATATCTCTGTTTTTATTTATAAGAAACTGCCCTTGACAATAACTAACGCAATAAGAAAAGAATGGGCAAAATTGGTCCATCCGTTCAGACTTGACACGAAGTCCACTCAATGGAGTTTCATCTTTAATAGTGGTCGCCCATTGGTCGAAATTCGACCATAATAAATTTTAATATCTTGTGGATAAGAACGCCATCTTCCTTTCTCAAGACCACCTACTTTGTTTCCAAACTGTTTAGTGCGCCATTTGTGATCTTTTATCGTTATCACCATATATTTGTTTGTGTGTGTCAAATGCATGATAGTGTGGGTAATGTTTTATTTATTGATTTAATGTACTTTATAAGCATTATTATTAAAAAATATTAGCGTTCTGCACTTCTACACGAAAACTGTATAAGTGTGCCAAATTTTATGCTCCTGCGTCTGCGCAATTATCGTAAAAAGGGGTCCAAAGTTTTGGCATCACGTATTATTATATAGATATTTATAGCTATAAAATAGGTATACATCTGTCTTCTTCTGTATACATCACTCTATTAATAGTTCTTCGTTTGTTTTTAGTAAAAGTTAAAGTTACTGGATAGATTTTAGTATAATTATATATTATACTATTGAGCAGTATCAATACTTATAATACAGCTGTAGAAGAGTGTATTCTGTACATTGAAGGTATTTAAAAAAATAGGTGCAGGCTACTTGAAAAGGGCAGGAAAACACATTTTTAAAATTTTTATTTGTCTCTCTGTATTACCACGAAAAACACCTAATCGACCCGATTAGAACGAAATTAAGCTTGTAGGTGCTTGATATTTCGAGGAAAGTATAGGAACACTTTTTATTCCGCTCACTAAAAAAGGAACCTCTTATGTGGAAGAGGGAAAGCCAAAATGTAAATCAATCTATACTTATTAATCAGCGCACAGTCTGAATTCAGTTATTACTACCTGTTCCTTCCACCCGGTCAGTTTGTATGGGATTTTTTTTCTGTCCGTTTCCTGGTTCTAAGCTACCTCCCTATCAATTTTCAGCCAAATCGGTTCAGCTGTTCTTTAGTTATAAGTAATGTAACTAACACGACTTTCTTTTATATTTATAGAAAAGCCGTCCCGGCGAACTTTGTTCCACCCGTTCACTTTGTATGCGAAAAATTAAAACGTTGTTTTCCCAAGTTTCCTCGCAGTTTTTCCCTTTTCTAATCTTTTGAACTTTCCCTTGACTTGAACAAATAATTCAAAACCAAAATTAGCCAAAAGAATAGGAACTGATTTTTATTTTAATAGAAGATTCTTATTGTGTAGTATATGTTTTATAGTACCTATAATAAACGTAAATATATTCAAAAATGAATTCTTATAATAAATGAAGACGTCGGCTTTTTTTGCAGTTACAAAATAATAAGCGTTGGTATTAAAAAGAGAAAGGAATTGCTCCGTTGGTTCGGTTATGTTATAGCATATGAAAGATTGACAAAACTAAGATACAATGCGTATGTGGATGGAGGAGAGGAGATGGAGATCCAGGGAAACCTAGGTTGACATTCCATTACCTGATCGATAGAGTCCACCACCCTGAACTCTCACTCCGGGGGTGGTGTTAAGAGGTACCGAAACCGGCGTGCTAGTATGAAAAGAGTAATTAATATGAAGTACGCTGGGCAGATCTGCAAAGATCGTGACACTTAGTACTCTGCCTACGCCGCAAAGAAATTGTCGTGAATATTAAATAATCGTAAGAACAGTACTACTATTCAAATTGAGCGCTTCGGCTTTACACTTTTTACTTTTTCAACACTTTATACTTTTATTTTTAAATTGGCTGAATTAATCTAAATTTAAGCTAAATGATTAAGTATTTGTAATAACAACTCTATATAGATATCTTTAAAATACATTCGGATTTCTGAAACTTGACGAATATAGTCGAAGCGCATAATTTAAATAGTACTACTGTACAAAACGTTTCGTTTGCCTTTTTATGCAAAAGAAGAATTAACGTCCTCGTAAATGCGTAAACATACCGGAAATTAAACGCTAAAATGACTTCTTAAATTAAGATTTATCTAATCTGGCATTCTTAAAAATATGAAGGACTTCTTCTACGCAATGTAGATAACTAAATACAAATACTCTGACAGTTTAGCAATTAGCCTCGAATTTTTTAGCGTAGAATAGATATTCATGCAAACTTTTAATCCCCATTATTATCCTTTGGGTTTTTTTCAAATAAATTATTCTGTGTTTGAACTCCATACATTAACTACATGTATACATATATTCATAAAAATTGATCCAGCTGATAAGCAGTAAAATTTAAAAAGACACACAGTCTTCGCATTTATAATTGAGTATGAATCTGTCTTCGTGGTCTTTCTCGTCTTCTTGCTGAGTAAAATAAATCTGCCTACCTTCCTGGCTACAATTTGACAAGATAAGGATCTTTTTTGGACATAGGTTAGGGCAAACTAGCACATTACACTAAACACTTTGGTCACAGAACAGTAACGCATTATAGCATCTATAGGGTGTATTACGGAGACTGAATTTATATCAGGACAAGAAGCTGCACAGTATTATACTATCATGATTTTTTTGCCTATTGCTATAAGAGTCTTGCAAACTGCCAGGTTTTTTTTATTAAATTAGACATCGAACAATCGCAAGGATTTGCTGATTGGAAGTGGCCTATAGACAATAGATGTTATAGGTACGTTGATGTTTTATGACTGTTGTTAGCATATTATGCACGTCTGCTTGCTACCAGAAAATGACCATCATTGGCGACAGGAATAGCATCATTACCCTATCTGGTCAAATGTGCATTACACTCTACCACCATTAGTTAAGGTTGTAACGACCCAGTAACCAATTCTCGCCTTTTACGAGCTGCCTGGCAGGGAGGGAGATGATTTTATCTACACACAGGACCCGGGTCAATACGGGGAAAAAGTATAAAAATGTAACAATAATAACATTTTTATGTAGGTACCGTTAGTAAATAACAGCGAAATACTAAACGTTAGAATGAAATAAACTTGCTTATCATTAGTTTTAAGACCCTGATGATGCTGTAAAAATTGGAACCGGTTGACTGAAATGTAACATAAAATTAAATAAAG
>NJDC01000156.1:1386800-1409093 GCA_002245475.1 Calephelis virginiensis
ATGATTAAAATAATGTATAAGTTAATTGAACGGGCCGCAGTTGACAAGTTTAAGTTAAGAAATGAAAAACAATTTAGAAAGTTTATATTTCTCTGAGGGATATTAAAAAATATATGACAGTTGTTCGGCAGATGTATTTAAAGATATCTACTCTAACTAAATAACTTTTGAATGATAATCAGTTGCAGGCAATAACTGACTTTAATTTACAAGTATTACAATGTCTAGATAGCATATCAAATGACCAATATTTTTTTGTAATGATCTGCGACAAAAAGCTATTCTGTAGTATTTGAATTCAATTGCCCATATGTCATGGCTCTTATGGTTAGAGACTATCGTTGTGAAATACAATAGATGTTATAGGTGTATAGGTCACTATCCTGTAGCCAGGGTGTTAGTAACTAACACCACTACTATTATTATTAAAAACCTAATTTAACTTATGCTCGTCTCTAAAGAACTAAAAAGCTTAGAACCTGAAGGTCTACTTTACTCAGGAGACCCGGAATGCCTTAAAAATCAAATATTTAGATATACGTTTAGAATCGATAATTCCATGTTATCAAAATAAAGGAATAATACTAAGTTATCATGAATATGACATAAAAGTAAGAAAAATACTTTCTTTATCAATATTTTAAAATAAAGTAATTTCAGATATCCTGCCTCTCGAATTTGTAATTGCATAAGAACTGGCACAAGGACCATCCGGATTGTCCCTAGGGTTGCCGCCTTCAAGAGACTATTGTATTTACTGATTATGTTTAAGGCCCCAGACTTAGTCAGCCAGAAGAGCCAATCAGCGCACTCCCCCGTTCCATGATTACTATGAAATATTGCGCTCTAAAGTAAATGTCGTAAGCGCCAAATCACTATTTTTGACACTATAAAAGTAATTTGAAAAAATATAAAAACTAAAACAGTTATCTTTTAGATATAATACTTATCTATGTTTATGTTAAATCTGGTGTCGATATTTTCATAATTGAAGTAGACAGATGGGTTTTGCTTTCAAAAAAGGGTTAACTTTTTGATTTTTTCTATCGAGCAAAGTGAAATGAACCGTGTTTTGGAAACACTAGTCTTATAAAGCATATTAATGTTAATCTTGTGTATTTTTGTCGCCAAGATCCATAATTGCTTTGTATTAAAAAAACAGTATATTGGTGACGTATTTTAGCATACATGGCCCCTTAAGATTTTTTTCTCAACTAAATCATAATTTTTTTTTGAGAGAATCTTTTAGGATGCGAATTTTCAAAATTGAAATGATATCTACTATGAACTTTTTGAACAAATTGAAACGTGATGACCTTCCTTACCATAACACCCAGACGTTAGAAACTTTTCATCTTGTTTATATTATTATTGCATTAACAGGTATAGTATTTATGCACAGTTAAAAAGTAAAAGAAAGTTATATTTTTAACCTATCTGGCAGTAATTCGAAGGTTAGTGTAGTCCATAGATTTGCATATGCCTAAATACGACGCATTTATAACATCTAAGATCTCACTAGGTTACGAATGTCTCTAACTATCAAGAGAGCCGTGAGCTTCTTTGCTGTGTTGTGATATATGTTCGTCATTATTGGTTTTCTACGAATACACAGTTTTAAATTCTTTCAAAAAATCATATGACTATTTTTGTTTACGTAGTAATAAAGAAAACCAAGTAAGAATCGAGAACGATGTTCTTATGTGATATAGACCATGAATTGAAAACGACGAGGTGGTAACCCTATTTATAATTGCAATGCCTGGTTCCGAATCCAGTTTTTTTGTATCTTTCCACAAAATCAGAATTTTTATGACTTGCGAATACATAGCTTCTTGTGCATATTGTCGATCCCAATTTGACGTTGGAAAAACGTTGAACCACCAAATCAAAAACTTAAATGTAATGGTTTTTCTATTTACCGAACAAACATTTACAGAATGATCGGGATAAAAAGTAGGATATAATACTTCTCACAACAATAGCTAACTACCAGAGATGTTAATAACCAATTCAGACAAGCTTTTTAGGGGATAACGTCGAACAGATAGTCAAAAATTTAAATACTTGTGATTTTAAGTATCGTACCTAAGTAAATGATATTTAATATCTTTCTCGCTTTACATTTTATTTTTTTATTTTTATGGTATTACAAGGCAAACAAGCAGACGCATATCCTGATGGCAGGAAATTCAACCCACCTAGAGACACCAAAGGTGGTAATGGTGCGCTGCCAACCTGGGGCCGGAATGTTAGGCCTCGATCTAAGTAAGTTTACCGGCTACCTTATCCTCCCATCTGGAAGACGTCAACGGCAAGTAGCAAGTGAGGTAATGGTGGCAGGAATAGGTAAGGCGGCGTTAGCAATCCAGGCGAGTCGCTGCGGAACCACCTAGGAAACTTTTATTTAACTTATAACTTGGAGAAATTTCGCAAGTTGAATTTGAACTACTTCCTAACCGATTAAGCCAAAATTTTTGATATTTGTATAAATCGGATGACATTGAAAAACTATAATATAGGTGGCAGCCATTCGTGTTTGGGTTTATTTGATAAATGGATTTTTTATTTTAGCAGTTGCCCTGTTCTTGGGTCAAATTTCTACAAATTTTGAAAAAGAAAAGATTTCACCCCAGACTAGATTTAAGCCTGCACTCTTTCATCTCAAGCCGACGAAATCTCGAACCGTTGAGGATTCAAGCCTGTGACAAAATGTTTAATTCCTTTCTATAAATAAAAATTTAAGTAGTACCAAAGACAATACATATTATAATTACTAATCACTGGTAGTACCTTCGGCTTACGTCCTCGTATTATCAACTAGCGGCCCGCCCTAGCTTCGCACGGGTATGAAATATACATTTAAACCTTCCTCTTCAATCACTTTATCTATTAAAAACACCGCATCAAAATCTGTTGCGTAGTTTTAAAGATGTAAGCATACAAATGGACTTAGGGACAGAGAAAGCGACTTCGTTTTATACTATGTAGTGATAATACTCTTACTCGCAGCGGTTGTGATTTTTAATCAATTGCCTATTAACAAGGATTTCCATACAAACTTTCAACCCTTATTTCACCCCCTTAGGGGTAGAATTTCCAATAACGCTTAAATACGTATTCACTAGTTTAAATAAGTAGCCCAAAAATAAAGGTTCATGTTTTAACTTGCAAGATGACGGTCTCCCATACAACCACTCCCTTCAACCACTCTGAGGGGTAGAGTTTCTAAATTTCCGTGATTAGTGGGCGTCTACTCAATAAAACGACCCTACACAACAAATTGCATGGCTGTAACTTTAACAGTTTTTGCTCGGCGATTATGAATCAGTCAGCCAGATCGTGTTATTTTTGTAAGTATAGATTGTCGCTTCTGTGATCTAGCGGCGTTGAACTTGACTTCTTGAGGTCCCCGGTTCGATCCCCAGGACGGGCAACAAAAAATGTGTTTCAATTATCTTATAACATAACGTTGCCCTTGATTGGATATGTGCCCGGTTGGCAATTGGTTTGCTACCTTGTGGGACTGGTGCCTTTGGTTTGTCGTGGGTTTCCTAGTTGTGCCTCTGCCTCAATGTTCGGAGACATGGGCGTGAAGATACTTTTTTATTTTCTTCGTTTTGAGATAGGTGCTTTTTAAATTTGTACTATTTAAAGTCATAGACCTGGCGGTTTAGAGTTACATAAATGCTTACTTTTCTGTGCCTAAATGATACAATGTTAAAGATATTAGCTGTTTTACTACAAAAAAAAGGTTTAACACATGTTTTGTTAAACACTGTCTAAACTTAGACTCTCAAGTGTAGCGTGTTATTGTTTGGATGTCAATTTTAGACACTGTTTAGTTAAACAGGCGAGTATTTTTTCTCTGATAAAGGCGGCAGGTTTTGGTAGTTTTACTATGCCTTAATATATGACTTAGATTTCGGTTTACAACAAATAATTTGAAAACATAGATCATGGTCGAATCATTCATTAAAAAAATGTTTCTGTATTCTGCAATAAATAGAGACGTAATATAAGACAAAATCTTAACAATTCACTTCCACAGCTGATGTAATATGAATGTAATGAGCCAGTCAAGCAAGTTATGTTCAAATTCCAGTTTTTTATTACACTTTATTTGGATTTTATGAATATGAACTTTTTTAAAAGTTTATACAATTGACTTAAAATTACCCACGACTTAGTGCATACTCAAAATTACCATTTTTATGGCATTGGACGGCAAACAAGAAGACGGATTTCCTGTAAGATATTCACACCGCCTAAGACATCAAAGGTGTAAATGGTGCGTTGCCAACTTGAGTCCGGTATGTTAAGCCTCGTGCAAATTAGCTGTTTCTTTGTGTAATCAAAAAAAGTTAAAAACGAGTTAAATATTATTTGTAGTATTTTTATTTATACATCTATATATAAAAGAAAGTCGTGTTAGTTACACTTTTTATAAATCAAGAACGTCTGATGCGATTTTAATAAAAATTGGCGGGGACGTAGCTTAGAACCCGGAGACGGACTTACGGAAGGGTACCTTTTATCCTGTGCGACTGGGAGGAAACTAGGAAAAATAATCATTTTCATTTATCCCATGCAAACTGAGCGGGTGGAAGTTCGCCGGAGCAGCTAGTTTATAATAAAATAGTAATCATACTAAATCTGTATATGTAATATTTTTTAAAAACAATAATTGCGACGTTTTGTCGACAGGACACAAAAACCAAAATGAGCTATTTTTGTCGGTTTGTCTGTTAGCTTTTCACCCTTAAACTACTGTTCGGATTTTTTCCAATGTTGTGTAGTAGATAGCATAAAGCGCAGGTAAACATCTAGGATACTTTTGGTGCAAGGTCTTTTGTTTCCAAAACTAACCACCAAGTCACTTCAACGTATGTACGAACTTGTAAATAATAAAACATTATCTACCTTTTAAAAAACAAAACATTTAACAATTGAAAACCAACAATCGACAATATGAAAATGAATCGCTGAATGTGTTGCTAAGTGCATAACCTGTCAACGAGTGGAACGATTTGGCTAATTCTATTTTTATTGCGTTAGTTATTGCCAGGAGAAGATTTTTTATGAAGAGAAAACCCTGGAAAATTTCAGGGAAAATGGGAAATACAAAATTTTATTTTTTCCATAGAATCTGAAACGAGTGGAATGAAGTTTGCCGGGACAGCTAGTGTAGGTATAAACCTAACGAAAATCTAATAAATACTACTGGGGTAGGTAATAAATGTTTCTAGAATTATTACCTATTCGTCGCTATTGTTATCGACTGGATCAATGTTGTTCTAGTTTTTGCTATTAGGCGAATATGTCCAAATTTAAGTATATTTCACACGACCGGTAAAAGAGAAATGATACCTTCAAAGCATTTCAATGCGTTACGATTTATTTATTACAGTGAACATTCGTATAATCAAAGTTACGATTCATATTTTAAAAAGTCAACCTTGAAGTTCAAAATAAATTAAAGTGAAGTTCCTTACGACCTACTCTATCAAACGCTTTTTCGAGATCCACAAAATCACAGAAATCCCTCTGGTACACAGCCAGATGCTTCTCTACGATGTTGCGGAACCGTACCTGAACCGTACATCCTACTCCAGACCTGAAACTACCTTGAGACTCCCTCAACATTCCATCAAGTTCCATCATCTCTTGCAACTATTTACCGCACAGTTTTGATGCTAAACTGATCAAACTGATAGCCCTGTAACTGGTGCATTCCATGCGTGAACCCTGGCCTTTATACAAGGGCACGATGACCAAACGCAGCCAGCCTTCGGGTACTCTGCCGGTCCTCCAACATTTGTTACAAAGGACCCAGAAAGAGTCCCGGACGGCAGGACCACCAAGTATGATCATCTCAGCTGTAACCATATCTACTCCCGCAGCCTCACCATATTTCATACTTCTAATCGCCCATTCAACTTCTTCCATCATAATGCCTCCGTTATTTCTGACTCATTTGAGTACTCAGTCCCAGCGGTAACATCCTGGTTTGTTCGCCGTTTCTTCTAACTGGCTAGGTTTGGAAGCAGTGGTAGTGTATGGCAGATAGGGTAAAATTTGATCGTTATAATTTTTACTTAAATTAGTATTAAAATATATTTTAACAAATTATTTGTAACAATATATAAATAACAAAAATAAAAACTAGATATTTAATTAAGTTAGACATTTGCACACTACAATGTGGTAGAATATGTTGGTGTACGAATAAGTTCTTTTAAACACACATATTCCGCAAATAAATGAATTTCATTTTCATTTCATTGGGCATATTCATACATATCTCCATAAATGTAAGAATGAACTACAATAACTAGGTATAAAAAAATACTTAGAATCTTATTTAAAACGCAGAATTCACAAACACTAAAAAAGTAGGTAAATATGCACATTATGCAAATAACTTTTTAAAAATATATTCATGCCATCTAATAAAAACAACCATACAAATATTAATACATAAAGACTGAAACATTCAATGTTTGTTAATTATTTTAGCATAAAAAATATAGAACACTAAGGGCCACTTGCACGTTCCTGGGGTATTTAACACTGAGTTAACGTCTAACTAGGGTTAAATCACCTTATATTTGATTTTTTTTTGAAATGGCTAATATGTATTTTTACAACTTCACCGGACTTATACTTGATAGTTAACTCAATATTAAATGTAACCCGGAAATGTGCAAGTTAAACTTTGGGGTTTTTTAGTCCTTGTTTATTAACAAGATTGTAAATACTTGTCAATACCAGGTTTAAATTTAATAATAAATATCTTAAATATTAAATGATTTAAACATTTTTTGTTAACTAGGATTACCTAGTTAAAAGCTAACTCTGAGTTAATTACTTAAACCTATTCTAAGGAACGTGCAAGTGACCTTAAGGCTATAAGGTTTAGTAAGATGTATTAGATTCTTGTTGACCAATTAAATAAAATAATGCTTAAACTGTGTTTAAATACAAAAAAAAAATTAACCGCCATCACCAACAATAAACAAGAAAATCTAATACGAAAAATGGTACTTACAGATTTTTCTTTGTAACTTCGTAAGAAAAATCGTACGAGAAGCGCACCAATAACCTTATCTAGCAAACAGGTATTTCTGGAATATTTTTAATACGCAATAAATCAGTTAAGTAAGTTAAAGTAACAGATACGTAGTATCAAATACTTAGTAAATGTTTCGATTTTATAATATATAAAAGACTAGCTGTTGCCCGCGGAATTACACGCGTGGTCCCACAGGAAGATTGTTTCAGGATAAAAACTGTCCTATGTGTTAATTAAGTTACCCTCTATGTGTGTACCAAATTTCATGAAAATCGGTTCAGCAGTTTTTGCATGAAGGAGTAACAAACAAACGCACAAACTTTTGCATTTATAATATTAATAGGATTGAAAACAGACTGCTGGGTTAGTAGTGTTTACTGCTTACTTATGTTGTTAATTTTTTCCTCATTCACTAAACAAACCTTCACAAAAACTTGGCAACGACTTGATCATTCTTTGAATTTGGATTATTTACGTTCAACGTAATAGGTAGGTTTCTAAAAAACATACTTTAATGTAACAAATGTAGGTACTTATACTATTAGTTTTGATATATTGTATTTGATATATATTTGATATATGGTATAGAAAAAAAATATTGGACCACACACATTGCAAACTTTTAATGATGAATTAGCGAATACAGATTTTTTTTATCATATTTGAAATAATTCTTATGAAAGTTTCAGGATTGCGTAAAATTCACCTTGTATGTGACACAAAATAGCACCCACGACTTATACACGCTATAATAAACATTATACACGCTAAAATAAATACTATACACGCTATAATAAACATTATACATGCTAAAATAAATACTATATACCTTATAATAAACGTTAATGTTAAATATTATACGTTGCATAGAAATAGCAATGAAAATAATACACAAACACGAACACACATACATTTTGTTACATTCGCTTTTCGCTGCATTATTATAGTACATAAAGGCAGCAGTAATTATTGTAACTTGCAAGTTATTTAATAGAAAATCGTTTATGTCTTATGAAGCAAACTTGTCAAATTTTCGCTTTTGAAACTAACCCTTCAGATACGAACCTCAGTTTTAGCTTCCATTTTCGCTTGCGTTCATTAATTTCAACGTTTTTTTATTGTTGGGCGCGAAACATAACTCGCCGAAAGTAGGCTGCGCTTGCGCATAAACGAGCGCCTTAATAGCCAGCGCGCGAACAACTGATTACCAACTCCAATGATATTATTTACAATACAAAGACCAGCTATAAACCCTCTTGACGTCTTATTTGAGATTACTACAAAATCACATTAGAATTGCGACTGTTTGATCGAATTCTAGGGGTCGTCTATGAACCGTACGTACCGAAAGTAATTAAATATTGACATTTAAATTTCCTATTTGCTGGTTTCGAGGAAATTACTGCCCTTGAATTAAATCTAGTTTTAAAATTTTACAAAAAAATGCGTGCAAAACCTAGCGGTTAGGTTCGGGTTCGATTCCTGACGGGGCAGATATTTGTGTGATGAACATTTAGCTGTCTGAATTCTGGGTCTGGATGCTTATAGAATAAAATAGAATAGAAATATTTTTATTTACAGTCACCTTAAAAGAGGCACTTGTGACGAGTCTATGTAATACTAAAAACTACCACCGGATCGGAAAGCGGCCACACACTGAGTAGATCCGGCAAGAAACTCAGCGGGCTTGTCATTTTTTTATTATTATACACAAATTTATTAGTATTACATTACACATTATTACTAGTAAGAGATTGGAATTAATTCCAAGCACTCTTATCCGATAGATATGTTATAAAATTTATTCTGGTATCTATGTAAGTATTTGCATGTATTTTCTAACTACTAACATACATAACACAAACATAAATTAGCTTTCTTTGGGATTATATTCAATTTGTGTAATATGTCCAATGTTTATTTATGTAAAGTTCCGTTTAAACTCGTTTAGTAGTTTTTGCGTGATATAATTAAAATATACGTCCATTCATTCGCTAAACCGATTGCATTTAAAGTATTACTAGCTGTTGCAGGCGCCGTTGCCCGCGTGGTCCCATAAAAACATTGTTTCGGGATAAAAACTATGTGTTAATCCAAGTTACCCTCTATGTGTGTGCCAAATTTCATGAAAATCGGTCCAGCAGTTTTTGCGTGAAGAAATAACAAACAAACAAACAAACGTACAAACTTTCGCATTTATAATATAAACAGGACTAGGACTAATACAACGAATCAATACTATTTAGTTAATGTTACATGTATAAAAACTATAAAAAGTACGCTTGCAGCTGTCAAAAGGGAAAGTCGAATTTTCACGCCAGAGTCGAGTAATTCTTGGAATTTAATTAGTTAATAAAAATAAATTACTAAGAGAAATAATTAGTAAATCTCAATTAGGGGTCTATCTATTAGTTTAAGTAATACACGGAGCTGACATATATATCCGCATTATGTATATATGTATTTACAATCTAATCTTACTAAATGTTCATTAAAAATGTGATGGAGTGTCCTTTTTAAATGAAAAGGAAAAAGACTGTGGATGAAGCTAGTGGATGTACAAATCGTGGCACATTCTCTGTCTGCCCCGCAAAGGAGTTGGCGTGAAGATATGTATGTACACTTCTGTTGGCAGCAAGAACTATAATAAGTAGATCATACTGTCCAATTATAAGAGAGCATTGCGCCATGAATACGAGATTGGAAAATATGAATGACCTTCAATTCAAAAATGACACATAATATTATAGTAATAGACTTAAATATACATCAATAAATATATGTCGGAAATGTATTAGAAGATTTAAAAATTACACTTATTAAGATCTGATCTATATCTATACTTATAAAATAACATGTCCTGTGTGCCAAATGTGAGTTTTTGAAATGATTTACTTTACTATCGCGTTTATGTTTAATGACCTAAATGTATGGAGTTATTGTCAGCGCCTCTAGCGGATAGTCGAAACAACGAAATGATTCCATACATTTGGATCCCAGACTGAGTGACTGATTCCTCATCGCCGAGCAAAAACTGTTAGAGTTACAGCCATGAAATTTGGTGAGTAGGGTCGTTTTATTAAGCAGACACACACTAAGGACGGAATTCTTTAAATTCTACCCCTAAGGGGGTGAAATAGGACTTGAAAATTTGTATGGAAGACCGTCATTTTTAAGTAACACGAAACTGTATTTTTGAGCTACGTATTAAAAATAAGTAGATATGTACTTAAGCGTTTTAGTAAGTTATACCCCTAAGCGGGTTAAATAGGGGTTGAAAGCTCGTATGAAAGTCACTATTAATGGGCTGTAATCAGTAAATATATTAACTGCCACGCAAGCAAAGCCACGGGAAACAGCTAGTACCTATATACATATATAAATGAACGCCCCGGCTTCGCACGGGTATAAAACATACATATAAACCTTCCTCTTCGAACTTTTTGTAGGCATTTATGAGTTCTTCCTGTTCTACCACTTTTCTATAGAAGTCAACCATACATCTCTAACCATTTAGGCAGCGTTCGCGAGAATCGTTAACGTTCGGCAGTTTTTCGTCGACTTACTCCACAATTTTCACTACCACGAAAAGTCTTATCTATTTTCCGGGATAAAATATAGCCTATACGGATTCGGAAGAATCCCTCTAAGTAATGGTAAAAGAAATTTTGAAATCGGTCCAGTAGTTTTTGAGCCTATTCAATACAAACATACAAAAATACAAAGGTTTCCTCTTTATAATATTATACTCGTAGTATATAAGATAACCATTTCGCGTGGTAATTGCAACACCAATGGACCAATTTTGTTAACATTTTTTTTGTATTATATTTTATGATCAAGAGAAGATTCTGACAAAAAAAATCAGCATTCATAGTTATTGATAATTTCTTACAGCTAAGCTTATCTGTATATATTTAAAAATCAATGCCACTTTTCGTTGTAATTTTATAACTAACCTCAAAGAGTATATAAATACTACGTAATAAGAGGCGCGACTTCCATAGATACATAGTAAACCCGAATTTGTATAAAGTTTACTTTAACAAGTATAACCCGTATAAAACATATCAAACTTATTTTTTTTATTTTTTGATATGAAAGTTGCGCCAAACTGACTCACCTATCTGAACCAAATATTTAGGCTTTGTTCGGACTATTTAGCAAATGGTTTATATGAAGTTTGCATAAAATTAGTCGAGGAGTTATTAATTTATGACATTTTGTTTATGATATTGGAAGGCAAACAAGCAGATGGATTTCCTAATGGTAAGAAATTCACGCCGCCTAGAGACATCAAGGGCGGTAATGGTGCGTTGCCAACCTGAGGCCGGGATGTTAGGCCTCGAGCAAAAGTAAGTTTACCGGCTACCTTACGGTTACGGCGGCAGGGACAGGTAAGGCGGTGGTACCAATCCGTACCTAGTCAGATGTCACGGTGTTAGTGACAGTAAGCCTATGCTCGCCTTTTACGAGCTGCCTGGCAGGAGGGCAGATGGTCTATTTTGCAAAGGAGCCCGGACCAACACGAGGAGTTTTTGTAACAAATGTATTAAATAAATGGCGGATCGTTTTGTTAATGGGTATTTTCTGTCAAATCGAAACTTTTTTCAGTTGTATTTTTCTTTTTTTGTTTTGTATGTTATGTCATTCATGCGGTCATATACGTAGTGAAGCACGTAGCGGGCTGCTAGTCTGATATAAAAGAAAGAATCCCTATTTCCCTTGGTCATATGGGAAATTTTGTGAGCATATTGAGTAGGTCTGAGAATCGGTTAACATCTATTTTTCATACACCTAAGTGATAAGGGTGACTTGCCCCAATTTTTTTCACTAAAATCACATAGTAAATATTGCAGAACAACGTCTGCCGGGTTAGCTAGTAATATACAATAGAACTGCATTTGTAATTCCCTTGTTTATCGCATCACACCTGAATGAATTCTGTTTTTGTTGTGTCAGTTACTGGCAGGAGATGATTCATATGAAAAATTATAAATACTAGAATCTATGCTTGCTATCGTCGGCACTTGGTGGAATTCCATTGTATACACACATTTTTTTTTGTAGTTAACACTTGTACTTATCGACAATATTGTGGATAATATTGTGGATAAGTACAAGTGTTAACTACAAAAAAAAAGTGTGAATACCAATACTCATTTGGAGCATTACGATAGGAAAATGTATGTCGACTCAGATTGTATATGATTGACTTTATTCGAAAGATGTACTCGTCAGGATTGGTATTCTATCCTGCCGCTATAATATCGATTCCCACTATTGTCGTGTTCCATACTGGAGAAAAGATAGCTGGTAGACTTGCACATGTAACCTGACACGTAACCGCGACATACCAGTTATTAATACAATGACAATACTACGCGTTGTCTGTTACCATCAGAAAAGCCACGTGTAGGGCTACTCTTGAAACTCGATTAATGCCTCATTGGAAATTGGAATCGGATATGTCATTTTAGGTACCCTTCAACTCAATACTAATGACTAATTGACATTTAGTTACGAGTAAACAATAAATTATTTTATCGGATTCGTTGAATTCTTTTAAAACTAAATGTTAATAAGCCCCAGCGGCGGCGGTCCTGGGTTCAAGAGTACCTAAAATGACGGATCCGAATCCAATTTCCAATTTTCATAAAGTCCTGATTCAAGAGTAACTCTACTGGTTGTGCCAAAAAAGATTTTACGAAGCGTCACAAAGCAACAGGTCAATGCTTCTTAACAATAGTAGTAATTATAATTTGTCAAACACCCACACAAACACAATTAGGATGTGAACTTTTTGCTAGCTTTGATTCTTTGCTATTGCCTTTATATTGGTATCAAACGAACACGAAGTACTTCTAATAACGAATGGCAATAATATAGCCAATTTAAATAGCACAACTAGGTACTGTGACAATTAATAATTGACATATTAATGGTCATTAGACCACCCCGTTCGAAGAGCGGTTAGCGTACACGACTAAAGCCACTGAACAACCACAAGGCTCGTGTTCGATTCCCGATGGACGCAGATATTTGAGTGATGAACATTTAAATGTCTGTAATTCTGAGCTAGAGTGTTATATTTATTCAAGTATCTATTTAAGTATTTCCATATATTGGTACCCATAACAAAAGCATTTAATTTGTTTACTTTGAGTTTGATTATTTTGTTCAATTTGTCCGAGATTTACATAAACATGAATATATATCTTCACGCCAAGTCCCTTACGGGTTAGACGGGTAAAGGAAAAAATTATCCTGCATATTTACCATATCGATGCCAGTTAATATATTTACTGATTATAGTCCATTAATAAGGATGTTTATACAAACTTTTAACCCCTACTTCACTCCCTTAGGGGTAGAATTTTCAGAAACGCTTAAGTACGTATCCTACTCATTTTTCATAAGTAGCCCCAAAAAAAACTTTCGTGTTTCTAACTTAAAAAATGATGGTTCTATACAAACTTTCAACCCCTATTTCTGCCCCCTAGAAAAGAATTTTAAAAATTCCGTCCTTAATGTGTGTCTACTCAATAAAATGACCCTACTCACCAAATTTCATGGCGGTAACTCTGACAGTTTTTGCTTGGCGATAATGAATCTGTCAGTCTGTCAGGACATGTTATTTCATAGTTATAGACTAACAAGCGACTAACAATGCAAGTCTTAATTTTAAGGTTAGTTTCACGTGTTTGCCATATGACCGTTATGCAAAATTACATTTCTTACAATTACTCACAAATATAAAATGGCATTTAGCACCCTTTTTGTTTTTATTTTTCATTTTTATGATATTGGATGGAATTGGTAGGTAAGAATTCACGTCGCCTAGAGACACCAAATTGGAAATGGTGCGCTATCAACGTGAGACCGAGATGTTAGCCACGTCAACGGCAAGCATTGACGTTATGGCGGCAGGGATAGATAAGGCAGTGATACCAATCCGGGCGGGTCGCTGCGAAACTCTAACACCTAGTCAGATGTCACGGTTTTACTGACGGTAAGCCTATGCTCGCCTTTTACGAGCTGCGTGGCAGGAACGCAGATGGTCTATTCTGCGAAGGAGCACGGACCAACACGGGCAATAATTATATAATTATATAATTATATCATTTGTTATACACTATAGAGTTTTATCAGTTCAACATTGTAACTAAATTTGAAAAGTGGATGTCCTTTATATGTACATACTTCTAACAGCATATCTCTATTACCTATTGCATTTGTATAAATTCTTTTACACCACTTTCCCTGTTCCTATTTGCTTTTTTCTTTCTTTAAGTTTTGGCATTCGCGTTATCGCGCATCAAACTTACCAAAATCGAGATTCAATTATAGTCATAAGTCGTCAATAAGTCATGTTAGGGTCTTGGGTAAAGCGATGGCCTCATTAATGAAGCTCAAATAGTGAGATTAGGCGGCAACGAAGAAATACACGATACGCTAATTTCTTCATGACTATTTCATTTGTGCACTTTCACTGAATAAAATTGTTCAAAAAGCCACCAAAATTGACTAATGTCATTCAATGTAAACACGAAATTCAATAATTATGAAAAAACTTCGACCATCTTTTCTCTCGATGGCGCCAAAACTCTACATTTCACTTATTAAGTAGGTACGTATATTAGTGGTCGCCCGTTCGTTGAAATTCGACATACTAATAAAGTTCTATTGTTAATTATCTTTTTATTAAGAACGCCACCTTCATTTCTCAAGACCAACTACTTTGTTTCCAAACATTATGTTATTAGTTTTTGCTTGTGTGTGTCAAATTCATATTAGTATGTGTAATGTTTTATTATGGATTTAATGTACTTTATAAGCATTATTACTGAAAAAAAAATTGCGGTCTGTACTTCCAATACACATGAACTATAAATACTTACTATATTTCATACTCCTCTATCCACGCAATTTTTGTAAAAAGACGTCCAAGGTTTTCGCTTAACATATTAATGTTATGATAAACCCTCCTCTTGACATTCACTCTATATAATATGAAAAACACCGCATCGAAATCCGTCGCGTATTTTTAAAGGTTCAAGCATACATAGGGACAGAAACAACTTAATCCCCGACACCTAACGGGGGGTGTCATACGTTTCTGTGTGTGTGAGTGCGTGCGTGCTTGCGAGCGTGCGTGTGAGCGTGAATGCATCCATGCGTGAATGCGTGAGTTCGTGCCTGTGTATGTGTGTGTTCCTACGTATACACTTATGGAAGGATGGACCGACTCCGTTGCGGATTTTTTGTGTTAAAAGCTGACGTGATCGTAATCGTTCGTAGCTATATTACATAAGGTTTTGTCAGGAATTGTTATTTAAAAACATTATAAAAAATATGTCAACTAATAAAATGTCAAATCCAAAATCGTAAAACTAAATTATCATTATCATTATCCAAACTTAATATTATAAACGCAAAATTCTCTCTTTTTGTTACTCTTTCACGGCTATACCGCTAAACCGATTTTTAAAGGACTTTATTAGGGGATGAAAGTTTATATGCAAATTACTATTATATGGTGATGAAGTCGCGTGCAAACAATTAGTTCTATATAAATAATAAACTATGAATATATTTAAATAAATATTATAATATAACAGTTGTTAACAATTTATGATCAATGCACCCTAAGGTTGTCTGGTAGAGATCGCACTGAAGCCATAAGACCGCCTTTGTGCACCTAAGCCAAATATTATAAGTGAAAGAGTGTGTATTATTTTTAAATTTTGGTGTATAATAAAGTGTATTCATTCATTAAATGTAATTGATTCAAAATTGAATTACATATCTAATCTAATTTTTAAAATCTTTCATCTCTTTCTCATCTTTTCTAATTTTTTAAAATCACTGAAATGCTAACAGGAAAAAAACGATTTTAATATTTCAAAATGAAACCATTTTAAATCTGAGCAACTTATCTGACATTAACTTTTCAATTACTATTATATGTTTCTCTTACATTTCTTTATAGTTAAAAATCTTTAACCTTATCAGGTATTCTATTGTACATTTTAATGACCACGTTTGCAGCTATCGGCTTATTATAATGTAGATATCGATCTTAAGCATTTTTTTTAATTTTACATGCTCTATGCATATCGCATTTTCCTCGTGTTATTCCGGGTTCATTTGCAGAACAGACCATCTGCCTACCTGCGAGGCAGCTCGTAAAAGGCAATCACAGGCTTACCATCACTAACACCGTGACATCCTACTAGGTGGTAAAGTTTGGCAGCAATTCGCCCGGATTAGTGCCACCAGTACAGAGGGTAAGGTAGCCAGTAAACTTACTTTTGCTCGAGGCCTACCATCCCGGCCTCAGGTTGGCAACGTACCACTTTTGGTGTCTCTAGGCGGCGTGAATTTCTTACCATCAGGAAATCCGTTTGCTTGTTTGCCATCCAATGTCATAAAAAAATCGCCTGAATCGCACATTATTAAACTATGTTATATTTTAGATTAATATAGGTATACTAGCTGCCTGTTCCAGCTTCGCTCGGATGGTAATTTTTTATCATAAATTGAGGTGTAATCTATCCTATCTTTCAAGTTGGATCAAACTGCACACGGTGTGCAAATTTGATTGAAATCGGTTCAGCAGTTTAGGAGTCCATCGCGGACAAACAACATGAAACGTATTTTATATATATTAATAAGATAACCATGATAAGCAGTAAGGTCTATCCTTGGATACTATTTGATGTAATCACATAATTGCATAAACAAATGTATCTAATTTTTTAAGTATATAATACATCTATGTAAGACTTCCAGTTCAGGGTGCTGATTATGTATCTCAGTTGCCAACTCAAAATGGAAAAGTGTACATCAAATAGCTGACAAATTACGTCAAATGTGTTTGCTATCTCTATTGAATTTCTGTTGGTCACTGGAGATAGAAAATATAAAACGCGTCATTTGACAGCTATTTAAATTTTCCTATAAAATTCATGGTCTTAGTTCTTTTTGAACCGACTTGAAAAAGGACAAATTTGTATGTTCAACTCCTATTTTTTCTGTATTTTAATCGATTTCTCCATCATTTTGAACCAATTTTAATTTTTTTATTTGATATCTGATGATAATCTGAGGTGGTCCTATTGATACCAAGTCTGGACCTGGTGATGGAATCCGAAGAAAATACTTCTTTTTGTATAGGTACTTAGTAATTATTAAAATTGAGCGGTATGTCACCCTTAAGGATTATTTTTTTGATAATTACATACTACTTCTGCGCAGTAAAACTGCAATTAGTTCTAAGTATAAAAAAAAATGTAATGAGTTAAAATAGTAATAGTTCCGCTAGTCCTGGGTGTCCTGGTTGTGCCTCTGACTAACTCCTCGGGGATGTGGGCGAAAAGATACTTTACTTTACTTTTAGTTAAAGAAATGACTGTAACTTTAAATGAAGTGGAAGAATTGTTACATAAGCATAATCTAATATAAAAAATTCTCGTGTCACAATTTTCGTTCCCATACTCCTCCGAAATGGCTTGATCGATTTTGATGAAATTTTTTGTGCTTATCCGGTATCTATAAGAATCGGCCAACATCTATTTTTCATCCCCCTAAATGTTAAGGGTGGTCCACCCCTAATTTTTTTTTTGCAATTTTCAGACAAATTTTTTTGTTTTTATTTTTTTATGATACAGCATATAAAAGTACATACTCCCCTAAATTTTCACCCTTTTATCACCAACCCCTATTTTTTAATAGTCATTTTTATCCCGGGTCGATAACTGATCAATCGTCATTAAATTAGTTATATGGCAAAACAACGTTTGCCGGGTCAGCTAGTCTTAAAATAAATATCACAAAAACGAAGTTAGTTGAATTTCAAGCACACTACAGACAAACTAAAAAATGACATGTATTTTTAAATAATACGTCTTCTATAGATAATTATTTATATTATAGAGAATGTAGATTTTACTAACTTCTTAGGAGTTAAAATTGATAAATATTGCAATTGGAAATCACATTGACTCTCTTTGCAATAAAATTGATAGGTTTGTATACTTCTCTTATTCTTCTCAATACATAAGTAAGTATTGAGAAGAATTAGTAAAAGAAAGTATTAGGCTTGAATGCATCTCATTTAGTATTCCCATTTGGGGAAACTCTTAGAATATTTAGAGTACAAAAGAAGTGTATGCAAGCAATATGTAGTGTTAACCAATTACATTCATGCAAACCACTTTTTTAAGTCGCTTAAAATTTTACCTTCACTTTGCTTGTATATCTTGGCTGTATGCGTATTTGTAAAAAAACTAATGCGTAAAAAAACTATCAGTTGTTTAAAACAAATGCTGAAATGTTGGGAATTTCAAGTTTTAGAAACAGTGAGAAATTGCATGTGCCAAACCAAAAACTCAATATTTATAAAAATAATGCTTACTGCGTGTCCATTCGTCTATACAACCAATTTTCTGATAATCTCAAATACCTTCCATTAAAAATATTTCGAAGGAATGTATTTGACTTGTTGCTAGAGAAAACATATTATAGTGTCAAGAATTTTTATGTAGAAAAGAATGTATAGTAAATAATTGTAATAATTGATAACCAAATATAATTAAAGATAGGTTTGCCGAGTTTGTTTCGCCATTTCTACAGCTGTTTGGAAACAGTGGTAGTACAAGGCAGATAGGTTAAAGTCCTGGTTGCGGAAGAGTTTGGCTGGCTAGGTTTGGAAACGGTGATAGTTTACGGTAGATAGGATTAAATTTAATTATAGTTTTAAAATGTTTGGAAATGAATAATTAAACTAGTTATAAATATAAATAATTTGCTTAAAAGTGAAATATGTATTTAAATAATAGTTTTTTTTTAATTAAAATATTTGCACACCAAAATATAGTAGAATATGTTGATATACTTAAACATTTTTTAAACATCTCATTTACATACATATTCCGCAAATAAATAAATTTAATTTTCATTGTCAAAATGTTCAATTTACAATAATTAAGGTACATTCCTTCAATGTATGAAACTACCTACGGATCTTTTCAGATTGTGGCCGCCTTCCGTTCCGATAGTAGATTTTAGTAATATAGACGCATCACAATTCACAAGTGCCTTTTGTAAGTAAGGTCTATGTGAATTAAACGACATTCTGATTCTGATTCGTTAAAAATATATGAAAGCAATTTAAATTGTTTTTTTTTTAAATGAAAGTCCTCTTTCTGTAAATTGTTCCATTTACAATATTTAAGGTACATTCCTCCAATTTATGAAACCTAGGCTATGTGTATAATACACATTTCCCATAAAACCTGTTATAAAAATGTGTAAGAATCAGAAAGAATCAAAAAACCAACCACACACTGAGAAGATTAACTCAGCGGGCTCGTATTTTTTCAATATTAATAGTAATCATTTTAAACAAAAAGTATACAAGTACTAATTATTCATGAAATGATCATACAAATTTTGCAAATAGCAAACGGATATATCAGCGTGTACAATTTCGTTTTAGGTAATTTGGTTGTTGGTCTGGGCTTCTTTGCAGAACAGACCATCTGCCTTCCTGCTAGGCAGCTCGTAAAAGGCGAGCATAGGCTTACCGTCACTAACACTGTACTAGGTAGTATAGATTTGCAGCGACTCGCCCGGATTGGAACCATCCCCTTACCTATTCCTGCCGCCCATAATGTCCAATGCTTGCCGTTGACGTCTTCTGGTTCGGAGGGTAAGGCAACTGGTAAACTTACTTTGGCTCGAGGCCTAAGATCCCGGCCTCAGGTTGGCAACGCGCTACTACCACCTTTGGTGTCTAGGCGGTGTTAATTTCTTACCGTCGGGAAATCCGTCTGCTTGTTTGCTTTCCAATGTCATAAATTTAAAACTATCTGATTCTGTCCGTAAGTAGCACTGAGTTACTACAGTCTTGAAATCCAGATGAAAATAAAATGTTAGATAAGAATTCGTGTTTCTATCTTATCAGTTGTTATATTTATTCACTTGCACGATTTTATTAGGATTCTAGGTATGTTTAAGTTAGTCTGCCTCTTCCTGAGGCAAACTGCACAGGCGGCACCAACAAAACGCGACATTCATACGAGTATATAAAATTTTCGCCTGTATGGTCTAACGGTCCGGCCTCGGATTTGACTTCTTGAGGTCCCTGGGTTGGCCAACAAAAAAAATTGGAAAATGTATATTTTCAATTTTCTAATAAAATTAACGTTGCCCGGGATTGGATATGTGGCCGGTTGGCAATAGGCTTGCCACTTATCATATTGTGAGATTAGTGACCTCGGCTAGTCGTTGGTGCCCTGTTTGTACGTCTGCCTACCCCTTTGGGGATATGGGCGTAGAGATACTTACCACACTTAGTTATGTAACATTTTAAATGCTTTGTAAATAAGCGCATAATTTGTAAATATGCAGAACAAAGTTCTGTGTATTGACAAAAAGTAATAAAAAATACAAAAGAAGTATAGTATCTTCAATATTTTTTATTGCGGTACTAACTATAGGCTCAAAAACAATTCTGATATATAACAAAACAAACGCCTTTACCCTTCTTGTAATTCTAATATCATAAATGCGAAAGTTTATGAAGATAGGTGGATGAATGTTTGTTACTCTTGCACGAGAAACTATGTAAGCATTTAGACGAAACTTCAAAGTGGCAAAGGTACACGTCGGAACTGGAAATAAACTACATCTTATATACAAGAAAGGCGTGTTAGTTACACTATTTATAACTCAAGAACAACTTAGCCAATTTGGTTGAAAATTGACGGGGAGGTAACTTAGAACCAGAACATGGACACAGGATACTTTATATCCCCATAGTCTGCGAGAAAACTAGAAAAAAACATTTTTCTCATACAAACTAAACAGGTGTAACGATGTTCGCTGTTCAGAAATAAGAGCAGCAAATCCATAATATAACTAAATATAATAACATGTATGTATAAATGTATACGTATCCATGTGTATTTTTGTCTGAATATTAGACTAAGCTACCATGTATTCAAACAACCAAACATTCTGACAGCCGCAGTCAGTTTGCCTAGTAGAGGATTGGCTTAAGGTATCTTTGGAATTACTTTCTTAGATAGGGCCCTTGCACCTTTTATAAAGTAACTACTCTTGTCTTGTATTATACATGTATCATGATATAAGAGCAATTTTAGTTATCAGCAGTCGGATTGGATAAACGGCCTTCTTACTGCTGAGCGCGGCCCGCCTCCGTCTACGGAAGTTCACCTTTAGCCACGGTAGCGTAAAACAACAAACGAGAAGACGTTTGCCTTTTCCATTGTTATATTTATTGCTGTATGCATATATTCTTAGAAAAATAGGAAGCTTACTTTCATGTTCTACACCATGGCATGTCTGCGGATGACGTAATCGTTTACAACAATTACAATTAACGATTACAAGCATCTAAACATAGTCACGTGTATAGTCAAAGCTATTGCCACTGTCTTACCTATTCCTGCTGCCATAATTACTATCTGATATCGGGTAGACTTGCACAATAAGCCTATCATCCCACTTGACAACAACGCACCTATAAAATCTATGTTGTCTATAGACTAAGGTTACTATCAAGAAACACCAAGGCTCGTGTGATTGTTCGCTGACCTATCACATAAATAATGTTTTCTAAAATAGTATCTGTTATTTCTCATTGCCTGTGTGGTTTAGTGGACCGGTGTAAAGCTTAACTCAATTTCACGAGGTCTCTGGTTTGATTCCGGCGTCGGACAATAAAAGGAAATGTGTTTTCTTAATTTTCCAATAAAAACAAAGTTGCCCAGGACTGGAAAAGTGCCCGGTGAGCGATAGGTTTGGCACCTATCATACTGCGGGACTTCGTATCTTTGACTAGTCGTGGGTGCCTTGGTTGTGCCTCTGCCTACTACTTGAGGGATATGGGCGTGAAGATGCTTACAATATAAGTTTAATCATTTTGTTTTTTTTCAGTTAAATTTAGGTCTGGTCGTGGGTGCCCAGGGTGTACCTCTGCTGAACTTAGGGGATACGAGCTTGGAAATACTTTTGTATTGCTAATCTTTAGTGGAATTTTCCAAGAGCCTAAGAGTTCAAACCTTATTTCACATAATTATATTTTCAATTTCCACTTTCTTAATAGATAAAAACTATTAAGTAGCATAACTAATTACTAGTCTTCATGTAAATAGGTTAACTGTAGCCAATCGAGAGTGGAGTAATTG
>NJDC01000156.1:1417012-1456487 GCA_002245475.1 Calephelis virginiensis
CTAAAACACACTAAACCATCGAGATTTTGAACAAAATTTGTCTTTTAGCTAAAGGATTTCATTCAGGGAAAAAATTACATTGTGGGCCTGGTAGTAATTGTCTTCATGCCCGTATCCCTAGAAGAGGTTGGCGGAAACACAAGCAGCAGAAGGTACTTAGAGCACCCAAGATTAGCAGAACGTACTTAGAGGTCCCACAATGTGATTTCTTTTAGAGGTCTCAGTACACATATCAACTCGGAAAGGAATCGTCACCTTTTTTTTTTTGAATGACTAACTTGTTGCTAATCTTGCGATTTTTTGCAACTTCACCGAACTTTGTGGGCCGAGCAAAGTGCTCAGCCCGAGACATCATTATTTAGATGGATTGGGCTGTTACCTACAACGCCAGCACCAAGGGCTGTCTCCCGGGGGACCGTACCTCGACTTGGTGCTGCGTTCTGGTTACTGGGTGGACTTGATGGAGGAGTATTTGTGGCTCGTCGCTCGGCGTTAGGCACCGGGCGCAAGAGAGGTCTTCGTAGCCGAGACTGGCGGCGACGGTGTAGTGTAATGTTAAAGTGATGTGAGTTTGTCGTGTTCCGGTTTGGAGTTGGGAGAATAGCGTTTGCCGCGGTTATTGGGTCCGGAGGATCCGATAACACGTGGCGAGGTCTTCTATAATTGGAAAGAGCGTTCGCGACTGTTGTGTAGTCACACGCGGATGCTACCACCGGGTTCGGGTGGGCAGCCGTTTTTTCAAAGTAACGCTCTTTGAAATGCTGCGCTATAGTGGGTAAATCGAGGTCGCGATGTAGGTTCTCATTGCGAACGTACCACAGGGCGCCCGTGGCAGTTCGCATGAACCTACTCTGGACTACTTGAAGCTTTTTGAGATGGGACGGGAACGTATGCCCGAAGGCTACGCTACCGTATGCTAAAATGGGTCGAACACAAGTTTTGTAAAGTGTCACTTTGTTACGAAGTGACATTTTACTATTTTTATTAATAAGATAATGGAGACGGCTAAGTACGAACTTAGCCTTGTTTGTGACGCGCGTAATATGCGGTTCGAACGATATATTTTTTGTCTAGAGGGATCGTCACCGTATCGCCTCGAGCCGTTCTTTATTGTTTGTATGAAACTCCATACTGCAACGCACACTAATCGGAATCGTAACGTAATCGCTGCGCCTCGGAACAGGCTCGCGGCCTGCGGTCGTAAGCGCGGTGTCGTTTAGGAGTAGCCGAATCGACGTACAGGAGCTGCTGATACTGTTTGGTTACGCACATACGTTATGTTAATAATAATGTCTCCAAATTTTTAAAAAAAATGCACCAGACAGGATTTGAATCTGTACGCTTTTTGGTCTTAAGCCGACGAATACTTTAACCATTTGAGCTACTGCTACTGAGGATTCAAAGCCTGTGCCGAAATTTTTAATTCTTTTCCTTACTGTTTACGCGGGTAATAATAATTTGTACAAATATTTGCGCACAAAGTTTTGCAAGGAAATCGGGAAAAATAAGAGTTCTGTTTATTTAGTTTGTGCTTATTTATTTTCTATGCGCCTTATCGTCGGCGGTTGGTGGAATCCCACTTTAAGTTCAATTCACTAACATCACTTACACTTATACACTTCCACAATATAGTTGTGGAAAGTTTGCATAATAATAATAATTTCGTATATATATATCACAATAGGTACACCTATTATGGTAAGTACAAGTATCTTCACGTCCATATCCCGGAAGAGGTAGGCAGAGGCACAACCAGAGCACTCACGAATAGCCAAAAACACACTTTAGGGGACCTTTTAACGTTACTTATGGGACTGTTTCCCTATAAAACAGTCCTCTAAAATACGTTAAAACTCGTATAAGGCCTCTTGGTGAAATCGGGCATAAGTCCCATAATGTAAGCGGTGGTTAGCCTTACGCCAAACGGACACATAATATTATGCAATCCCGGGCTGTTCTTTTTATTAGAAAATTTAAAATACACATTTTCTTTTTATTTCTGTTTCCCGGCGCGGGGAATATTTTTTTATACTTTTTGCGGAAAGTACAAGTGGTGTTAATAAAAAGTGTTATACTTGGTTCTTGTAGCGTAGAAAGATTAACATTTTACATATTAATCTTTCTACATTCATAAGATCATACCTAATATTGATAGTGTTTTACCAACATGACACTGTGATGTTAAGGCTTGCCAACTTTCATCATTCAATAAAAATAAAATCCTGTAATTCATAAGTGTCTTCACGCCCGTATCCTCCAAGAGGTAGGCAGGGGCACAACCAGGGCACCCACGACTAGCCGAAGACACTAAGTCCCACAATGTGATAGGTGGCCAGCCTATCGCCAGTCGAGCACACATCCAATCTTGAGCAACATTCTTTTTGTTAAAAAATTTGAAAAATTACATTTTCTTTTTGTTGTCCAAATCAAGTACAACAAATAGACCGCTAGACCATAGGGGCGATTACTTTTTGTAATTCATATTATTATAAAATGCGAAAGTCTGTCTTTCTGCCTGTCTGTTATGCTTTCACGGCTGACCAATGGATGGATGGCTTTAATGAAAATTATTAATATGTATATAGTCAAATAGTCGAATTCAACAATACGCAAAAAACCCTTAAATTAATGTAATGGGAGATGAAAGTTTTCCTTCAAGCCCATATCCTCAAAGATGTAGGCAGAGGCACAATCAGGGCATCCACAAATAGCCTAAGACGCAAAGTCTCACAGTGTTCTTATAAATGTCTATTCAACACCGACTGCTAGTTTAAGATAAACCAAGAAATAGGCAAATCACAAAAAAGTGTTGACCTTAGATACACTGGTTCCGGTAAGCTGTACCAATATTGAAAAAAATGTCTTCACGACCATATCCCTAAAGATAAAGGCAGAGGCGCAACTCGGGCACCCACACCTAGACAACGTGAGGTGGCAAGCCAAGCGGCTACACATCTAATCTCAATCAACATTGTTTTAATTAAAAATTAATAAAAAAAATACACCAAACCGGGATCAAACTCGGGACCTCATGAAATTAAGACCAATACCAGACCCCTAGACCACAGGCGACAGCTTAGTCATGGAAGCGTTTTAGACAGATTTTGTCAGCGTGGAATAGATAAGAAGATATTTATAGAAACTGTAATGCTTACATGGGGTATTATGCGACTAGATAACATAAAAAAAGAGTTTGTTTGTTTGATTTTAGGTCTTAAACAATATGCATAAGTATCATCGGTTTAACCATAAGAGTGTTACAGACAGACTGGAATTTATTGTTTTAGTATGGATTTACTTTACATGGAAAGTCATAGCGGAGGCTCTTTTCCCAGCATAACATCGTAACCTTGTTCCGATGTGAGGAGGTGAATAAAATTAGATTTATAATAAACTAGCTATTCGGGCTTCGCCCGCGTTTTCACAGAAACCCGGTCTGCAATCGGGGTTAAAAGTAGCCTATATGTTAATCCAGGTCACAATCTATCTGTGTTCCAAATTTCAGACAAAAAAGAAGAAAGAGTAACAAAAATCCATACATACATACTCACAAATTTTCGCATTTATATTGATAAGATAGCAGAAAAACAGCAAATATCGACTTCGGTTTCGATGAGTAAATTTTATAATTTCTTAGGTACACAAAAATTAAGTATTGTCCTCTATTTCTCAAGAATTTTATCATCAGGTCCAGACTTGGTGCCAACAGGAATATCTCTCCAAATTCTTAAATAGATATAAGAATAAATTTAATAAACACCCAGGCCAGAATTGTAGAAATTTAGATGTTCTTCACACAAATATCGCACAATATCACAGTTGCTATCGTCGGGAATCGAACCCGAGCCTACACGTTGCATTCAGCTTGCTCTCTAATGTTTTAATGTTTTCTTGTGAAGTTTATTTTAGGTACAACAAAAATACTTAAATTTAATCAACCATAATTTATTAGCCTTTAATCTTCATACATCTATGTTCCTAGAAGTGGAACATAACTCTATATTAATCAAGGAGGTCGTTTCTTGCAAGTCATCCAATTTAAAAGATATATGCTGGGTTAAAAACATATATGATTGAAGAGAAAATATATATATGTTCGTGGACAATCTGTGGCACGATATTAATCTTACTGAAGCTCCTAGAATATTACCTAAACTGCGTGCCCATAATATTGAAAATAAATGAATAAACGGTCTTCTTTTTCTTTTAAGGGAGTCTTCTAATTTATTTTGCATTTTAATATATTTATGAACAATCGTAACAACAACCTTTTCTTGGTGCGGCGGGTATCAGTTGTGTGGGGTAGGTTTGAGTAAACACAGTTTTCTTTGTGAATGGATTAATAGGTTCTTTAATAGCCTCGTGCTTTATTTCCATATTAATTCTAGCAAACTTATCCCCCTTCTCCTCCTCTTTTCTGATCAAAATAAAATAAGGCCGAAATTCATTGGAATACTGCATTTTTATTTAATTTTTTTAAATTTTTCGCGAAAACGTCTTTAACATTAGCTGTCAAAGAGACATTTTTGTGATAAGTTCTTTGCAGTACTTTTACTAGTCTGTGGTTCTTTAGCTGCGCTAAATTCAAAGCTAAATTCCCGAGTTTTGGCGCCATCGAGAGAAAAGATGGTCGAAGTTTTTTTCATAATTATTGAATTTCGTGTTAATATTGAGTGAAATTAGTCAATTTTGGTGGCATTTTGGACAATTTTGTTCAGTGAAAGTGTACAAATGAAATAATCATGAAGAAATTAGCGTATCGTATATTTCCTCGTTGCCGCCAAAACTCATTACATGAGCTTGTGTAAAAATGCCACCGTTTTACCCAAGAGCCTGACATGACTTACTGACGACTCATGACTGATGACTAATTAAAATTAATTGAAATTGATATAAATAAATAATATAAATTACTACTTGACTAATGGCTAAATACTAACGTGAAGGCCAAAACCTAAAGAAAGAAGAAAGCTAAATTCCCATTTCTATGTCTACGACTTTACTTTTTGGTCTACGATGGGAAGCAATATTTCACCCCACAGGGTTACAATCTGTGAGCTTGTCTATGTAGATTAAAAATTATTACGACAGTAGAAATCATGTAGAAATTAGGTACTAAAATAATGCCATATTAGGTTAATACCCTATTTATGTTTTTACCCCGCTGCAAGCAGGTACTTGTACAGTGTAAATCGAAGTAACACACTTTAGAAGCTTTGCATGTGCTTCCTTTGAGTTTGGACTATATTATATACACCAGTCAAAAGGTTGGAGCAAGAAGCATAGATCTATCCATTAGCTTCTTCAGTTGGAGACACAGTGCCATGATCTTAACTGTTCAGTAAATAGCATAGCTAGATGAGACGCTTAGGATTTCTGATTGAGAATTTTACAATTATTTATTTTTTCGTTTTTTTTTTAAGTCAATTTGCCACTTTCTGGGGCCGGCTAAGACCTTTAGGGCATGTTGCCACGTCTTCCATATTAGTTATTTCCATGTTATTTCTTATACAGACATTAGTCACATGTCTTCCGTATTAATTATTCTTATACAGTATTCAGTCACTATTAACAAAGTCACGTCGGGGTCTTAAGTAAAGCAGTGGTCACTTTACACAAGCTCACTTTGGGATATTTGGCGGCAGCGAGGAAATTCACGATACATTAATTTCTTCATATTTATTTCATTTGTGCACTTTCACTGAACAAAATTAAACTAATTCCCACCTAAACTAACTAATTTAAAAAAAAAGTAAGTATCTTCACGTCCATATCCCCGAAGAGGTTTGGCAGAGGCACAACCAGGGCACCCACGACTAGCCGAAGATACTAAGTCCCATAATGTGATAGGTGGCAAGCCTATCGCCAACCGGGCACATATCCTATCCCGATCAACATTTTTTCTTATTAGAAAATTTGGAAAAACCAAATTTTCTTTTTGTTGCCCGACCCGGGATTCGAACCCGGGACCTCATGCAGTCAAGTCCAACAACTGAACCGCTAGACCACAGAGGCGATAACTAATTTTACTCATAATTTACACTAAATTCAAGACCGGCTAAGACTTTTAGGCTATGCTGCAGTGTCTTCCGTATTAATTAAATCATTTTAACATTCATGAATCATTTTACACAAAGTCATGTCAGGTTCTTGAGTAAAGCCGTGGCCTCGTTACTCAAGCTCATCTCACTAAGATTTGGCGGCAACGAGCACATACACGATACAGTCATTTCGTCATAATTATTTTACGTGTGCACTTTAACTGAACAAAATCTAATTAATTACCACCTAAGTTTACCAATTTCACTAATAATTAACACGAAGTTCATTTTCATTAACGATGATGCCAAAACTCCGAGAATTTTAAAACGTAAGCGCAGCAAAACTGCAATAAACCTACTTCGATTTTAATAAGTAAGATACGTTCAGAAATGACGGAGAAATCGAATAACTTACGTAGGTACTTACATAAGGAAGTATCTTCGGAGTCGACTATCAAACATATACTTACATATAATGACTGCATCCTTTTTTTGTAGTCGGTTAAAAAAGCGATATAATTTTATTAAAATAACAAAAAACGAATTTGTGTTTTCGGTGCTCAAACTTTAGAAATTGACAGCGGAACAACCTTTCAGGAGAACAGCAGTTTTTTCCAATTGTGACAACTGAACAAATAAGCTGGTGGCATGATAACGTGATATACCTACTTCACAGCCAAACGGCTCAACGGAATATGACCTAAGCTGCCGATGAATACAAAGTTAGATAAACTAGATTTGTCCACACACATAATTATATATTCATGCCAAATCTGGGCGATATGTAGAGAGTAACAATTAGATACCTAAGTTAAATATTTTTGATTCATCCAAAGAATATATAACTCTGCCGAGTGAATTCGTCTGAAATTTAAATCGACGAGTTAAATAGTTACTGAAAAAGCAAAGTTACTCGAAAGGAACTGATATGCTAGATTGGCGATAGACTTGCCACCAATTCCATTGTGGGACCAAGTTGTAGTTAATTGGTTAATCGTGTCTGCCCTGTAGGGTTACTCTTGAATCTCGATGCGAATACCAATTGTGACTTGGAATTGTATATATGTAATTGTCAAGTTATAACAACTTGTGCATTTATAAATCGACGTTTAGAAACATGGAAATAATATTGCTATAAGCGTTCACGGTAGGGCCTTTGAGCCTGGAGGCGCGTTAAGCGCGGGACAAATACAAGAGGCGTCGGGCGAGGGCTAGGCGTGAGTGAGGTGCGCCACTTCTTTAATTTACATACAAAATGTAAAGAAGAGGTGGGGTGCGAGGCATACTGAGATGATGCGGCGCTGGCCCCACCTCTTCTATACATTTTGTATGTAAATCAAAGAAGTGGCGCACCTCATCCTCGCCCGATGGCACTTTTATTTGTCCCGCTCCTAAGCGCCTTTTGATCGCTCAGTGCTGGCAGCCGTCAGCGCTGAGCGATCGGCGCAATAATTTAGGAAAGCTACCTCACTCTATAGCATATTGACCCATCAGCGCCGATCATCAGCGTGACAGGAAAACCAGTCTAAGATAGGCGGTAGATTTGCCCAACAATCCTTATAAGTTACACCCCGACCACAGGACAGCGACGCACAACTGACATCAATGGCGTCTTATAGATAAAACTAAATTAAAATAAAAAATAAAACAACATTCTCATTTAATGTTTATTAGCCCCTGCAGCGAGAACAACCTGATTTAAATTTCACAGTTGAAGGAAGAAGAATAGCTACCAGCTGACTGGATAGAGCCTTATATGCTTCCTTATCCTTAAGAATTTTCTTATCCTTGATTTGTGACAGTGCTTTCTTAACTCTTTCATCAACAATATCCTTTTCACGCGGTTGTAGTTTAGTCTGTATTTTTTTTCTTTTGGTAGAATATTTATATAGCGCCTGTTAGATAATAGATACATTTCGTATTATACGCCATATTGCTTTACACATTGACCTAGGTACACTGTCTTGTAATATTATTTTATTATATAATAGAAATATTCTTAGAATTAATACTTCAAAACCTGCTTAATAAGGAGAAGTGCTGTTTTCCAATTTAAAAAAGAACTTTCTTTTAGGTGCGTACACTTTAATATATTCTGATGCTTCGGAACGCAAATCACGTTTAGCCTTACACATATTACACTGGAAAATAATATTGGGATGTTTAAAGATCGTTTGAAATGGATAAAAAATATTAAGTTTCTTTTTCAAGTAGCTTTATATATTCGCTGGTTAATTTTCTAAAAATCTGTTTATATTTTGCGAGTTCATTTGCTAACAGATTTTTAATTATCTTTTCCGCCTCGTCACAACTTTGCTTAGACTTTTTAGCGTGTCGGCGTGGATTCTAATAATTAAATATTTAAAATAAATTATGTCAATTTTAAAAACAAAAAACTATAAATAATAAATACTTACACCATTCGCAAAATAACATAAAGTTGAAATTATAATAAATAACGTTAAAAAGTATGAGAATTTCATTTCTATTAATTAACAACTTTCAAAGAAAAAATAGACGGTACCAATGTGAAACCAACAATTCTAGTATGTAATAACATAAATGTTTAAATTAAATTTCGACACTCAGCATTTTATGAACCGAAACGAATTATTAAAATTATATCGTCAGGTATAAAATAAAATTGAATAATATACTTATTAACTAAATTTTAAACGAGCATTGCCCACTGCTTGGAGCGCCTAATGTTATTTTTTAACTAAGTGTTTATTTTTCGCAATATAAAAAAAACAATTTAAAACTTTAATAACTTAAAATTAAAATTTAGACGTAGATAAATTGAACTACATTGACTTCAAGAGATACCGGGTTCAATCCCCTAGTAGAGCAACAAAAACAAAATACGTTTTTTTTTTCAATATTCTAATACTAGTGGTCGCCGATTGGTCGAAATTCGACCATAATACATTTTAATATCTTGATAAGAACGCCATCTTCATTTCTCAAGACCAACTACTAAACTTTATGAATAGTTAGTGCGCCATCTGTGGTCTTTTATCGTTATCATCAATGTATTTGTTTGTGTGTGTCAAAAACATGGCAGTACATATAAAGTTTTATTTCTTGAATTAATGCACTTTCAGTGATTTACGCATCAAAATCTATAGCGTTTTTGGTCTACACATTTGCAATCGTCGGTAATTTACACACAGAAATGTATAGTTTTTAGTGTAAACATTTGCGATCGTTGGTAATTTACGCATCTAAATCTATAGCGTTATTGGTCTAAACATTTGCGATCGTCGGTAATTTACGCAACGAAATCCATAGCGATTTTGGTCCAAACATAACATTTGCGATCGTCAAGATGGAGGGGCCAAGTAAGAATGCCACAAGAAAATCCGTCAAGGGCTGCCATCTATATTTGAAAGTTAAAATATAAATAAGCTTAGCAATAAAATATCTCCCAATTATCATTTTTCAAATATTTTAATCGTCGTGGATTTTCAAAATGTTTAATTTTGTTTTTCGGTTCCAACTTTTTAAATAGTATAGGCATAGCATAAAACATACTATTATTGTTGGTTTTCTAAATCTTCAATAAATCTCTTTGAATTATTTCTTAATTATAATTAATTATATAAATAATGATACAATATAAGCAGGGAGCACTAGTTTTTCTTATTGTGTATAATTAAGTTAAATATAATTTTGAAAATAATTTTACATTACGATTTGGGTTGGGTTGGGTTAATATTTAAAATGCATTATCAGTTTAGCCTTAAATCCCTTGGATTAAAATTTTGCCGTTCCTTTAAAAATTACCCCGTATATGTATTTACAATACGTAGTGCTGCGTGTAATTTGTTAACACTTTAACTTTCTATGCATTACATGTAATGCACTGGGTAGCTGTCTCGATAGGTCCGTGCATAACATCAAATGCACTGTGCAGTAGGTATATCGCGTTCATCATAATACAACGACATAATTGAATGGAATTGGATGGATTTTGTGATAACAAAATCTTTATTTTGAGTAAATCGATGTTATAGTTGACACATATTTAAGACCACCATACAGACAGATAAATACTGTAAATTAAAGAACATGGAAATGCTGTAAAACAAGGTATATCAAATTAATAATGGATAACCAAGTACTGCAACTATGATATAATTTGAACTATGTATTGGACATTTGGTAATGGAGAAGTAACTATATTATTGGGACAGCCAAAGTGTTAAACTACGTAAAATATATTTATAAAAAAGTTATTGAATAATAACTGGTTTAAAAAATATTTTACCTACAGATTTAGTTTCATTATAATTATACTAGTTGACAAGACTGGCTGAAAACGAATAAAATAATGTAATGTTACAAAGTTTATTATTATATAACTTTATTTATATTCAAAGTATTTCCGGAACCTGTACTGGCACACATGTGGTAAACTGTGAACTTCTTATTAGCGTATTATTAGGTGGCGTCAGGCACGTGTTCATACATTCTTGAAGAGTTTCAAAATTATTTTGATTTCCCCCGCAACCCGAGTAGTGATGTCGCTTACAAACCCTGCAAATGACGTTTGTTTTATTTTGTTTTTTTTTAACCTTGGTAAAGATCTCGCTAGACAGACGTAAGTCGTAAGACTTAAGACGACAGACGTAAGACGATGAACCATCTGCCTTCCTGCCAGGCAGCTCGTAACAGCCGATCATAGGCTTATCGTCACTAACATCGTGACATCTGACTAGGTGGTAGAGTTTCACAGCGACTAAGGAGGATAAGGTATCCGGTAAATTTACTTTTGCTCGAGGTCTAACGTCCTCAGTTTGGCAGCGCCTTTGGTGTCTTTAGGCGGCGTGAATTTCTTACCATCAGGAAATCCATCTGCCTTGATTTCTGAGAGAAGATCTGTTCAGACATCAATAGTTTGTTTTGTTTGTTTGAAGTCAAAAACAAGCTAATGGTTGCAATTTTAATTGCACAGCTATAAATCATTTTCTTTTTATTACTTCAATCAAGGAACGTTACATTAGAATTGATTTCGACGAAGTATGACAAAACTTTTAATGTATGTTATAAATCCTGTAATTTTCCACGTGTTACGTTACGTCGCTTACGAGCTGTCAGTGAGGACGGCAGAATAGTCTTTCTACAAAATGGCCCGGGACAACACAGGAAATGTGAAAGAATGACAATCATATAAACAACAAATAGGTACACTTTCGCATTCAATTAACGAAACAGTAACTTACTTTTGTATAGGATTCCATGCCCATCTGTTAAAGTATCCAAAACAATTTCCATAATCAAATGCTAAGTTACAAAAAAGAGGAGTGGTCACTAAAACATAAAAAAAGTTAAGCAAAAAAAACAAAAAATTAAATATTGCATGAAATGTCCGATACAATTTTTATATTGAAATGCCAGATTTAAAATGGGGAGTAGACAATAAAACATAAAAAGATAAATAATTTTTTTTGTACTTTGTCACTAGGTACAAAAAATAAATAAATAATGGACTATTTAATTTATAATCAAAATCAAATCAATCAAATCAAATATCCAAAACCATTTCAATAATTAAATACCAGGTTATAAAAATGAGGCAAGGACACCAAAATAAAAAAAAATATAAAAATATTCTGCTTGTTGTAAGTACAAAAGAAAATTAAATTTCATTAAATATCCAACAATTTTAACAATCGAATTGCGCCAACAGTGGATGTTAGTTAGTTTTGGAGAAGTAGCTGTTAAAACATAAAAACACATAAAACATCACTTCATTTACAACTCGGACACAATCATCTTATATATAAAATTCTCGTGTCACAATGTTCGTTCCCGTACTCCTCCGAAATGGCTTGACCGACTCTCATGAAATTTTGTGAGCATATTGAGTAGGTCTAAGAATCGGCCAACATCTATTTTTCATACCCCTAAGTGATAAGGATTTTAATTGTTTTTTACTTAAATCACATTAAAATTATAGCAGAACAATGTCTGCCGGGTCAGCTAGTCTGTTTATAATAAACCGAAAAATGTTAAGCATTTCCAAAAAAAATCTTATTTTGTGATATTTGAAATTTTGTGATATTGGAGGGACATTTAAAACTATTAAAATACTAATTTGCAGCATGAGAGTAATAATAATAATTGATCATTAAATGTGACAAGAACCAATCACAAAATTTGATTAAAACAGCACAGTTTTTATCAAAGTTTCAAGTGGGTCATATTCACAAGATTTGCATATACGTCAAGACAAATAATTAACAACTTTTTACAGAACCACTAAATAATAAATAAATAAATATTCCTGGACAAATTACACAAATTGAATCTAACCCTAAAGTAAGCAAATTACATGCTGTGCTATGGGTGTTAGTCAAACATTCTAATACATAGGCATACTTAAATAGATATCAGAATAAATTTAATAAACACCCAGACCCGGAAACGCAGACACGTTAATGTTTATCACACAAATGCCTGCCCCCATAGAGAATCGAACCCGAGCATCGTGGTTCGTCGATGTAGTTAAGCGTGTACACTAGCCACTCGACCAACGAGACGGTCAAACAAATAAACAAATAAGGAATGTTCCAAACTTACCTTTGAAATCAGTTATATTTAATTGACAATAATCTTTGCATTCTTGAGCAGTTTCGAACTTATTACCATTTCCCTGGCAACCACCCCAAAAGAAGCGATAACATTTCTTTTGTCTTACATCATAATACCACTGCACTATATCAGCTCTACAAGGTCCTGTGTCCGGCCGAAGAAAACATGACTTATGTCGAGCTGCAATATATACATACATACAAACATATCTTTACGCCAAGTCCCTTACGGGGTAGGCAGAGAGTATTGAGTGCCAAACCCCATAATCCTGACAAACCTGTTTGGCTTCCTGCAATATATCATTAATTTAAATCAAGTTATCACTTTCGTGGTCTAACTAGTATACCAGGTTGGAATCGACTGTAAGGTCATGAGTTTGAGGGTTGGCAACTCAAATATGTTGTTTCAATAAAACAATGTTACCAGGTTAGATAAGTGTCTGTTAGGCAATAGGTTTATCATATTGAGACTGAGTATAATCTTCTATTAATCTTAAGTGCCCTTGTTTTATCTCTGCCTATTCTGCGGGGATAAGGGTGTGAAGATACTACTTACTTACCAGTAATAGTACTTACTTACTACTTACTTCCTTACTTTTGTAAATGTACCTTTTATCATTAGTTAAAAACATTTTAAGGAAACTTTTTTCTCTAATTGTAATAAATAAATAATAAAGTGTTAAACCAGTTAGAATTTCACCAATTGTTAATTTTATTATTTCAAACTAGAAAAGGACACTGACAAACTCTGTTGATAAGGTAACAACAAAAGGAATGGTGCTGATGCAATCCTGGGAAACCATGATAGAAAGATAACAGAGTAATATGGAACTCTTTCTGTCTATAACAACACTAAGTTAGAAGCTTCTAGTACTATTAGAGTTATTATTATTAGTAGTAGTACTCTTACTGAGTTAGGGTTTAAATAGGGATGTATATACATAATTAAATAAAATATTATTAAATATGTATAGATTTTATCGCCTCTGTGGTCTAACGGTCTGGCGTCAGACTTGACTTCTTGAAGTCCCGGGTTCAATTCCCAGGTTGAAAATCAGAAAATTGTATAAATTAAATCTTCTAAAAAAGATGTTACCCGGGGTTGAAAATGTGCCCAGTTGGCGAAAGGCTTGCCGCCTATCACATTATGGGATTTAGTATTTTCAGCTAGTCGTGGGTGCTCTGGTTGTGCCTTTGCTTACCCCTTCAGGAATATAGGCGTTTATATACTTAGATTTTATTTTACTATTATGTGTGTGAATATCTTTGATTGCCAGGTTAAGGTACACGCCTTACTCCTCTGGCCAACTATGGGGCTCTGGTACGATTACTGACAGTGACAAAAATTTATGAGGTATCTGTTTTTCTGGATCCGGTCATGCGTGATAATATTAGGTAGGGTGTCCTCATTGCAATCTTAGTATCATTAGTATCCAGTATCAGTAGTTTCATGTATTACTATAAAATGGTTTGTATATAGAATAAAGAAGTTGAAAATAGGTCCGGTGAAGTTGTGAAAACCTCACGGTTAGCAACTTATTGGCCATTCTAAAAAAAAAGAAAAGCCTTTAGAATTATTTTGCTGAATTTGCTCAGTGTGTGGCTACATCTTGATCCAGTGGTAGATTTTTGTATTACAAAAACTGAAGAGACTTATGAATCATTTATGGTCTATGTGAAATAAACAAATTTCTATTTCTATTTCAACAAATTGGACAGGTTTTTGGAATAATACATCTAATGTAGAAAGACTTAAACAGTTAAATCTTAGACAAAGCATATACCTCTCAGAGTTTGTTCTATCCCCAAACATATCCTTGTAGTAAATGGATTTTTAGTTGTGTAAATCCTAATAGACTTCTTTTTTGTTTTTCTTTTACTGACTGTATCACTCAGCCACAGAATTAAAATCAAAAATATAAACCACAAGTGTTTTATGCACGCTTTAGAAGACCTTTTTACCATACTTCTAGTTCACTGTTGTAAAACACATTTTTATATGCTAGGTTAGGTAACAAAAAATATTACATTTTATTTCAGCGAGCTTACTGCTATCGCGGAAACCATAAAACTGTTTAAATTGAAAATTTACTTTCATCTTTATTTTGTTTGTTACAATATACATAAGTCTTGTAGTTGAAATTATTCTGTATTTAAATATATATATATACGTAGGTGAGATATTACATGAAATTACTTACTGTTTGGTTATCCTTCATTAGAGGTTTTTAAGTAACATAAAACAAAATTAAAAGCGATACAACCAGTGGACGTAACAAATCCAAATGGTCAAGATACCACACATTCATATCAGATACCTTTGCACACAATTCTAGCATTTCATCTAAAATCGTGTGAAAAGAATATAGTATCTAATGTTTTAACGGCAAAGTAGTGGTAAAATCAAACCATGGATTACTACTCTTATTATCAAACAATGAACAAATTTCAACTTTTGTTTACATCACATCAAAACAAACAGAACTCTTTGTGTCAGTTTGGTGTCAACTGTTAGTTGTCATAAATTTTCAACTGACCTGTCAGTGTCAAAGTAGATAGTGATGTCGGTACTAATTTAGATGTTACTGTTAGTAACCATGCTCAAATTAATACTTTCGTTATAGCTTAGTTTCACTAGCACCGGGTTCATATGTTTAAAAAACGACTTAACTTGCTCACTTTTGTAACTTTTTATATAAGTCTTAAGATATCTAACTACGGTTGCTCGTCGCCAGTTGTGGTTTTACTGATATAAATAATGTTTCTTTGGTCGTTACTATAAGAAAAATTACAAATTGTTATAGGTACGAACAGATTACAGTTTGTTACTTACAAAAACCAGTCGTTAGAAAAAAAAATGCAATTCACATTAAGTTATGAGTGTAGTTATATCCCCGAAGAGGTAGGCAGAGGCACAAAAAGGGCACCCACGACTAGCCGAAGACACTAAGTCCCACAATGTGACAGGTGGCAAGCCTATCGCCAACCGGCACATATCCTATCTGAGCAAAGTTTTTTTTATTAGAAAATTGGAAAATCCTAATTTTCTTTTTGTTGCCCGATCCGAGAATCGAACTCGGGACCTCATGCAGTCAATTCCGACCCCTGGGTCACTAAACCACACAGACACAGGCGATTAATAAGAGAATAAAGATGTATTAAAATATGTAGGTAGCCGTTTTTTGCACAATCTAATAATTCACTCATGCATTTTCATAAATAATCTACGTCATGTAAAAGTTTGGATTAAAATATTTATAAACAATAAAGTGGTATCATAATAACAAACAAGTAAAAATAACTACCTACTTAAATTTAAGCAGATTTATGCTAAAAAAAAACATAAAATATCAAATTACACAAAATTGTATACCTACGGGCACATGTAATCTAGAGAAACTATTTCGTCTCCGTTAAAAATAACAAATAGATCGCGCTCGAGTGATGATTTTGTAGTTTGACATCACCGATCTGTGTAATATAAATTTATATGAAAAAAGTAAAAAATATTTTTATTTGTAGTGTGCCCTTTGTAGTGTGTGTGTGTGTGTGTGTGTGTGTGTGTAGTATGTGTAGTAGTAGTCTGCCTCTGCGCACTGCCGCAAGCAACGCACCGTTTTAGTTGCTAGCTCTTAGTAGTGACAAAGTCTCTTTACCGTTATCAAACCGATCTTTATAACCATAATAAAAATAGATAAATAAATATACAATGAAAATGACAAATGAGTTCACAGTGCGAGGTGCACAGTTAATTCGTGCGGGTAACGTTGTAATAAATTAAATTTAAGAAACGACCACATATTAGTTGCTAATAAAACGGTTAACAATTAAAACAAAATAATAGCACATGTGAGTTAAATAGCTGCTATGATACAGTTATTTAATTTCCGTTATCAGTGCTTCAATCAACTTAAATTATTTGAGAGACATCAAATCATTTAAACTGTTTAACCTTTTAATCCAAATAGTTAAAATATCACTTAATGTTTCAATTTTACAAAATGCACAACATGTTATTTTTCCTATAATTTGTAAATCACATTGACTACATCGTAAAACGAAACGTTGAATGAAAGAGATAAATGTTGGGTGGGGTGCGCGTACGCTTTTTGCTCGTGGCTGGGCAACCGGCACCGGGATTTATCCTTTATGCCTAGTATTGATTCTGTTAGTTTCTTTCTTGTGTAACGTGCCGTGAATGTTTAATTTTGATATGACTTATTTCGCTGTTTTGAATGCCATTATAGTAATAATTTAAAAATGATTGATAAAAAATATTACAAAAATCAATCGCCCTTTAAAGTTTTGTGCAAAAGTGTTATTAATTAAATGTTTAATTTTTTTTCAAAATAATGAATAATATGAATGATAAAGTGCGGTACAGTTTTTGCCTTATATTTATTTACTTCGTTATCAGTACTGCGGCAGAAGAAAAGGTAACAGTGTAGATTTTTTAATTAATTATTTTCGAATATATCTTATTTACGGACTATACGCAAAATAAATAAATAATTTGAAAGAAAATAGATAAATATTCTTAAATTATTATTTACTGGAAGGACTCTGAAATGAATAGCAAAATTCTTGTTATTTTTTCATAGAGGCCACATTCATTTAAAATTTTAGATACTCGTAATTATGAGATTATTATTAAAAGTAGCGTCTAGATTGGTTTTTCCGTTTAGGAGCTATGATGTCACTGACGGAGAAAAGCTTTATAAAATTCTTTCGAAAGTTGAGATTGCCTCAAATTATAATACTTAATAAAAAAATCTAGTCTCACGATCTTACATCCGGGATATGCGCTGACACTACTGGACCGATTTAAAATAAACGTATTAACTTCGTAATTCGGTCCAACGTAAAAAGAAGAGAGGAACCTATAGGCTTAATTCTGATATAACAATGAAGGAAATAAACTAAACAACTCGGACTTAACCAACGGCAACAGCTAGTATCTAAGTAGGTAAATAGGTACCTAAGTTTTTTTTGAGATAACACAGCGCACACGGCTCTCTTCATAGAAAGAGACAATCATGACTAGACAAATATTATCGATGCGTCATTATCCTGTGGTCTGACCTGGACATATTTTGTAAGTCTGCCGGCAAGCCTAACTTTCGGACTAGAACAGCACGCTGTCATTAAGACCCTAAACTTAGTCAGCCAGAAGAGCCACACGCCGCACTCGCCCGTTCCATGATTACTATGAAATAATTGCGTTCTAAAGAAAATGTCTTAAGCGACAAAACACTATTTTTGTCACTATAAAAGTAATTTGAAAATTTGAAAAAATATAAAAACTGAAACGATAATCTTTTAGGTATAATAGTTATGTTTATGCTAAATCTGGTGTCGATATTTTCATAAATGGAGTAGACAGTTGGGTTTTCTTTCAAAATAGGGTTAACTTTTTAATTTTTTTCTATCGAGTAAAGTGAAATGAATCGTGTTTTGGAAACAATAGTCTTATAAAGCATATTAATGTTAATTTTGTGTATTTTTGTCACCAAGATCCATGATTTTTTTGTAGGAAAATAACATTATATTGCTGACGTATAGCATACATGGTTAGGAAGGTTAGTACTTCGTAAGTAACTTAAGCGGTAGGAATAGGTTGATCGTACAGGGCAAATTGCAGCAACAGCATTCTACCATCTGTAGTCTTTTTTTTGGATTAGGCAGTGTTTTGCAAAAATCTTTTATTATTTTGGTAATTTTGTGGACGGCGGAACCATTCTATTGTACCTAGCTTGAAATCTCCTAAGTTAGACCGCCATATGCAGCCCTAACACTTGTTACTATAACGTCCGTGCTCGCCACTGTCATGTTCTAATTTGAAATGTAGTGCCACGTGTATTTTTTGACGTTACGGAATCCGCCTTCTTGTTTATTTTTTTTTTATCATTTTGTGAAGGGGATAACAAAACATACTATTTTTTATGTAGACAGTAAAACACGGCTCTTCTGATGATAAAAGACTACAGTGACCTATAGACATACGGCCAATGTTAATAATGTATCTCTAAAGATGGATTTCAAGCAATCTAGATAGCTGCTTATCCGCCAGCCTATCCTCTAATCACCATATTTATCCTGTCCACAGATATGTTATTGCTAAGCGATAACATAAAAATGGACCAAAATATCAATCTCGGATAGCAAGTTTTGGATTAGGATTTATTATTAATATTGGCCGATAGATGGTATAGATACGTCGCTGTTCTGAGGCCGGAATGTTAGAATAGAATAGAATATATTTTTATTCACATTCACCTTACAAGAGGCACTTGTGACGAGTCTATATACCTAATACTAACTACCACCGGATAGGAACGCGGCCACACACTGAGAAGATCCGGCAAGAAACTCAGCGGGCTGTCTTTTTTTCCTTATTCTATACAAATTTATTAGTATTACATCATACATCATTACTAGTAAGAGATTGGTATGTAGAGCAATTAATCCCAAGCACTATTATCCGACAGATATTCAGCAACGGTATAGTACAGTAACCTTTTTGATACAATTTCATTTTGAAACATCTTTTAAATTTATTTAATGGCAGGTATTTTATAAAATCGGGAAGTTTATTGTAAAATTAAGTGAAAGTTTATTAAAAAATTAGGCCTTTTGTGCAAGTATACCGGCTACCCTCCCATCCGGAAAGAAAGAAAGAAAAGAAAAAATATTTATTTGCGGAATATGAGTGTTACAAAGATGTTACAAAATTATTTAATACATACAATACCGGCCCGAAACATAACCGAGTCGTTGTGGCATGAGTAATAAATAAGACGATGGATCCCTACCTGGGTAAATTGCTGACCACCACTCTACCACCAGTGGACTTGTTGCTGATGACCAATTTAAGTTGTTCTTGCCTATTACAAGCTGCGTGACAGGAAGGCGATGGTCATTCCAATTATTAATACTACTGCACTAAAAAAATACAAAGATACCTAGTTAAAACAACTCGTGAACCAAATAATTTTGTCTAGAGTAGAAGTAGTATTACGCCACATCAAAATAATATCTGAAAAATTAAAAAAAAAGTACCTTCACTCTATCTTACCTCGTGTTGGTCCGGGCTCCTTTGCAGAATAGACCATCTGCCTTCCTGTGCCAGTCAGCTCGTAAAAGACGCGCATAGGCTTACCGTCACTAACACTGTGACATCTGACTAGGTGGTAGAGTCTCGCAGCGACTCGTATCCGCCGCCTTATCTATTCCTGCCGCCATGATGTCAGCGCTTGCCGTAGACGTATTCCGGTTCGGAGGGTAAGGTATTCGGTAAACTTACTTTTGCTGGAGGCCTAACTTTTTGGCTTCAGGCTTTGGTTGGCAACGCACCATTAACTCCTTTGTTGTCTCTAAGCGGCGTGAATTTCTTACCATCAAGAAATCCGTCTGCTTGTTTGCCTTCCAATATCATAAAAAAAAAACTATCAATCGAAGCTTTTACGCTAATGACTAATTCACATTTGCTGAACATTATAATTGGTACCTAACTTGATTATTCGAAACTCCGTAAACATTAAACTTCAGATCCTTTGCCACCAGTTTATAGTTACAAAAGCTAGCGTTTGCTTGCTGTTTTCCGCGGCTTTGCACGCGTGGCAGTTCTTGTATTTACTAAATATAGCCCAATAATAAGGACTAACCGCGAGTATCGGGTTTGATTTCCAACGGGGGCAGGCATTGTGTGATGAACATTTTAGATGTCAGCATTTCCGGGCTTGGGTATTTATTAAATTAATTCTGGTTTCCATAAATGTTTCTATGTATTAGTATCATTGACTAACACCCATGACACAAGCGTATAATTTGCTTACTTTGGGGTTAGATTCAGTTTGTGTAACTTGTCCAGCTAGATTTATTTATTTAAGGACCTTCTCAGAAGTACGCTCTTTCAAATAAAAAAAAAATCAAATCGGTTCAGATATTACGGAGAAATCAATTAACATCTCAGATACTTAAGATATGCTCAAAGGGGATACTAATATATAAAATGTCGCCAACCACAGGGCTGATTGCGTATCTTTTTAGTGTTGATCACTAGGTAAACGCTCAAAAACACCTAAAAAATATAGGAGTCGAATGTGTAACCTACTTATATGGAAGTCTGTTAAAATTGATTAAGACGTCTCTTAAAGTAAATTTTATTATATTTTCTTGTCAATAATAACAATTGGATCAAATACTAAAAAGTTTTAGTCAATTTAGTAGTAAATTTTCTAAAGGAAATCGCAGTATAAAAATATTGAAAACCCCTAAAAAGTATCGACGAAGACGTCGACGAATGTTCACGCAATAAATTTAGTTTATTAGAGGCATACGCCAATTCCCTCAGAGTAGCGAAGTAGGCAGAGAATATCGCTTTTCAAGTGCTTCCATAATTGATGATTGAATGAATCATTGATCATTGATTGATGATTAAATGATTTGGCTAAGTTCTTCTTTGACTATTTATACAAACATGCCGGTTTCTGACACTCTTGAAACCACCCAGATCTCCACGGATAGGTACGTACACCAACATTCGCATTGTATGTCTGTTTGGTCAATATTTTATCTACCAAACCAACGAAGTATACTTTTTCCTATGTTGACACCAATGCTTTCTTACGATCCCGTTCTCTTTTTGATCTCATGACTCATTTTGTTCTTTTATTCATGTTTAATATCACAGAACGAGATATCATTCATCAAATTTTACCGCCTCGTTGGTCGAGTGGCTAGCGTACACGCCTAGCTACACCGATCAACCGCGAGGCTCGGGTTCGATTCCCGACGGGGGCAAGCATTTGTGTGACGAACATTTAGATATCTGCGTTTCTGGGTTCGGGTGCTTATTTAATTTATTCTGGTATCTATAAATATTTCTATGTATTGGTATCCTTGACTAACAGCCATGATAAGCATATATTTTTTCAGTTTTAACTAACTTTGGGGTTAGATTCAGTTTGTGTAACTTGTCCAGAGATATTTATTATTTATTTATTTATCAATTAAATTTATATCGTTCATATATACGTAATATGAGAGAGATAGACAAAAAATTATGACTTGACATGGTAGGTATACTGTCAGTATTTCCAGTAACTGAGTTACGTTTGAACAGTTGTTAACCGAAGTAGTGATACCAACTTCATATAAACAGCAGTGACCACTTGCAGACTATTACTCGATAGGTGTAATAAACGGATTTCCCCGTGTCGGTCCGGGCTCCTGTGAAGAATATACCTTCTGCTTTCCTGCCAGTCAGCTGGTAAAAGGCGAGCATAGTCTTACCGTTACTAACACTATGACATCTGACTAGATGGTAGTGTTTCGCAGCGACTCGCCCGGTTTGGTATCACCGCTTTACCTATTCCTGTCGCCATACTGTCAGTGCTTGCCGTTGACGTTTTCCGGTTCGGAGAAGGTGGCCGGTAAACTTGCTTTTACTCGATGCCTAACATTCCAGCCTCAAGTTTGTAACGCGCATTTACCAAAGAAAAAACAGTTTTACTGTCAGTTTTACCACGTTTGAATGCTGGTTAACTGGTTGTCCCGAGTCTGCTGAGTAAAATAGATCATCTGCCTCTCTGTCAGGCAGCTCATAAGAGGCGAGCATAGGTGAAAATATTGGTCATACTATTCTACTTATACCAACAAGACCACTAGTGTTGGAAGCAAGTCCTTTGCAGCTACTTGCCCGGTTAGGGATCCACCGCCTTACCTAATCCTGCCGAAATAATAACTCTGTCATGTGCCGGTCTAAAGGGTAAGGTAGCTTACCATCCCAGCCTAAGGACACCTTAACATCTATGGTGTCTATAGCCCATGGTCTTACCACCAGGAGAGCCGTGTGCTTATTCGCTGACCTCTCACATAAAACAAAATGTAATGACATCGACTTCATACAAATGTCAGTCTCCTCCATAGATTAGACCTCCATAGATAGACCATTATACCATAGATTTTGCTATCAGTTATACCACATACACTGAATTAGGTTTGAATAATGGATACATACATACATATCTTCTCGCCAAGTCCTTTACGGGGTTGGCAGAGAGTATCGAATGCTAGACCTCACGATCCTGACAAACCTGTCTTGCTTCCTTCACATTCATTACTCTTTTTATACAAACACGCTGGTTTCGGAGACTCTTGACACCACCCTTGGATAATATCCGATTGATTTGATCGTGGAATGTCAACCTTGGTCTCCCCGGAATCCTGCATCCATCCACATTCGCATTGTATATCTGCTTTGTTAATCTTTCGTGGATAGTGAAATATATGCATGTAAATGTGTCACCGCCCTACACGCTAGGTCATCCGTCAGTCAATAATAACTATTGTAAAAAACCCTTACCATAAATTTACGGCTTGTTAAGTTTACTATACTTTTTAGATTTCGATGTAACTTACCGCAAAGGGACTTACTTACTGCAAAACCTAGCGTGTAATGGCACATTTGCACGCTAGGTTATTCATCAATCAATTATCAATCAGTTTATCAATCAATCACTGTGGAAAAACTGATAACAAAACCTATGAAATTTATTCCAGTATCTATTTATGTGTTTATATGTATTGGAATCGTTAACTAACATGAGCATATCATTTGCTTACTTGGAGGTTCGATTAGATTTGTGAGTTGTCTAACTTGTTCAAGGATATTTTATTGCTTACCATTGGCGAATTTAGACAGATACTAATTTTGTATGATAACATTTTAAAGTATTGTTTTTCCAACTTATTAGCAATGTACTCTTTATAAGCACCTTCCCCTGATAACACCTAACACGAAATAAACCTAAAATTAATAATTTTTAATGAACCCCCGACAAAATCGAATCGAAAAAAATATGTAATGTGCCTCAGAAGCATCTCGGTCAACTTTCTAAGGAACAAATCCGTATCGGATTCGGTCCACGCGTTTATCCTATCCTACTAATATTATAAATGCGAAAGTTTGTAAGTTTGTGTGTATGTTTGTTACTCTTTCACGCAAAAACTACTGAACGAATTTTCATGAAACTTTGCAGTAATATAGCTTTGACATCAGAATAACATAATAATTTAAAATTCATAGAGTTTTTTTTATAATCTGGTGATAATATAACGATAACTGTCAAGTAGGTCGGAAAAAATCAGCCCCCTGAGAGCTACTCGTATATTGGCGTGCGCCCTAATTGAGTTGTTGGAGTTACACAGAGATAATTACTGTAGGATTATTTATCTTAATTAGTTCTAAATAAAAGTCCGCGATAGCATATATCTATCTTCTATGTGTAAGTCACTTTGACCAAAATAGTGAACCAAACAAACAATTTAATTGGATATGTTTTAACAATGCACATGTTAGAATATTTATCGAACTCTTATGAAAATTGATACATCCGTCACGTTACGTATTGAATGTAGATAAACTTTGTCTTTTACACTAAGTAATTTGGACAAATATTTTAAAAGTTTTCACGATAAGATTGACTTAAACGGAATCAAAGCGCGCGCAGAGCGAACGAGAGACGAGGCGTCATCACCAAGTGCAAGTGCACGACCCGACCGGGCAGATATTCCTATTTCAATGGGGCAGATAGATAAGTTTGTATTCGTTTCGAGCTGAGGTGTCAAGCAAATAGATTATTTTGTTTTGTTCATTAGATTATCATATTGATAACGTGTAGGTTATCTATTTTAGTATTTTGTGAGAAAAAATACTTTTGATTTTAAATCCAGTTAGTTCCATTTATAGTAGTTGATTTTTTAATCATAGGACTGTACTTTTAGTTATTAATAGCGACCCGCCCCGGTTTCGCACGATTATGAAATATACATATAAACCTTTCTCTTCAATCACTGTGTCTATTAAAAAAACCGCATTAAAATCCGTTGCGTAGTTTTAAAGATTTAAGCATACAAAGGGATATAGGGACAGAGGAAGCGACTTTGTTTTATACCTACTAGGTATGTAGTGTAGATAAGTTTTTGTTCGTTTCGAGCTGAACTGTAAATATAATATTGTTTTGTTTTTTCATTATAATATTATACGAATAACGTTTAGGTGTAGGTTAATTATTTTATTGTTTTTGTATTTAGTTTGAAAAAATACTTTTGTTTGATTTTTACTCCAGGCGTTTATAATAGGTGTATTTAAAGTTTAATTTTTTTTAGAAAATTACTAACAATTTTGTTTTAATTAGTACCTCGACTTATAAATATGCCGCGAAAGCGTAAATCTAATAAAGCCCAAGCTATACGTAATGAAACGTCTCAACAAGTCGAGCTGCGAAGGCTTCTGCTGGCGTTGCGTAGTTCGGCACATAGAGCTGCAGAGACTCCAGAACAGTCCCAAGCTCGACGTGAACGAAATGCGGAGCTCATGGCATCTCAACGGGCTTCTGAGACTCCAGAGTAGTTCCAAGATCGACGTCGACGACATGTGGAGTATCTGCTGTCTTAACGAGCTGCGGAGACTCGAGAAGCGTCCCTAGATCGACGTCAACAGCAAGCGGCTTATATGGCGTCTCAAAGAGCCACAGAAACATTTAAAATAGCTAAATCTCGTGGGCGCACTGTTGCTGAAGGCAGCATAGCGACGTCAAACATTTACACGAAACACATGGGGCGTATTTAGTTAAATAAGCTGCATTTGAGTAGGACAAGACTCTTGATTATGAAACTTACACGCTAATAAAGATAGAAACAATGAGTACAGATTGCAAATATTGCGGAGCTCTTAAGTGGAAAGAGGAAGCAGCAGGTATGTGTTGTTCGGGCGGGAAAGTAGCCATTCCTTCTATAGACGAGCCTGTTCAACCTTTGAAAGAGCTTTTCGTTAATGAAACTGATGAATCTTATCGTTTTCTGACAAATATAAGAAAATACAATACCTGCTTTCATATGACTTCTTTTGGAGCAGATAAAATTATGTTAATACCAGGATTTTGCCCGAAACTTACGATACGAGGACAAGTTTACCACAGAATCAGTTCATTATTTTCCGCAGCCAGTGTGCAACCACAATTTTCGCAAGTTTATTTTATGGGTGATGAAGAGGCGCAAATAGATAGGCGAACTGAGTATGTGCAAGGGGTAGACAGATACATTGTCCAAAAATTACAAAGAGTGCTTCACGGCTACAATATTTTGGTACATCAGTTTAAAACTGCTAGAGACAGAATGGTCAATACTCAATAATGATTTTTAAGTAGAAGTGGTCAACATGAGCGACGTTTCAATGCTCCGACCACAAATGAAGCAGCTGCCGTAATAGTCAGTAGCGAAGAAACTGCATCTCGGGAAATTGTTGTACAGGCGCACGATGGCATGCTCTCTAGGATTTCAGACACTCATAGATTCTATGACGCTCTCGAGTACCCAATCATTTTTTGGAAGGGACAAGAGACATTCCACAAATAAATCCTGTTACCTAGCGCCCACTGCCGAACAACAAGGTATCCTGTAAAGATTTTTATGCTTTCTACTTGTCAAATCAGTTTCAATTCCACCAAGTAAATTGTATCTTTTAACTTGAACAAATTCATGTCTAAGAAATGTGGAAAAAAATTCGTTCGCGCTCGCTCAATCATAATATTAAACTGTTGCTGTACAACTATGGACCCTTATCTGTTTCTTTGTGTTAAAATGTTTGTCTAACCATTTTCACTTTGGTAGAGCTGCTGATCTGAACTCAATGAAGATGTTTCTTAGTTGACCCGGACAAAGTCGCGGGTAACAGCTAGTAAGTTATATTGCCACTGATATGTTAATTTTGTAACACCCCTTGTTTTCATAATAATAACATAATTAAAAATAGTAAAAATATTAATTAAAATTAATATTATAAATATTAATAAAAACTGTATTTATTTTATAAAAGAGAGTCATAAAAGCCATAATTTATAAACTAGGCCCAAGAGTTTCCATGAGAGAAAAATTCGAAGAAATCAAAATTCTAACCCAAAATATCTCTGAAAATTTGATATAACATGTTCCACATAAATTCAAGTTCATTTAAAAGTAATTGTGATATACACTGTGTCAATACAAGAAATAAAAATAATCTTGCTGTGCATGTGTCCCGTCTCTACAAAGTAAGCCATTCTTTCACGGGCCAATGTATAAGGTTTAACAATAAATCTCCCAATTATATGAAAGACCTTCCAATTAATAAATTTAAGAAATGCGTTAAATGGAAATTGTATGAAAAGTGTTATTATACCATTGCTGAATACTAAGCTGATAGGAACGCTTGGGATTTATTGCTCCTTATGCCAATCGCTTATAAATATAATGTAAAGACAAGCCACTGAGTCTCCTGCCGGATCTTCTCAGTGCGAGGCCGCGTTCCGATCCGGCGGTATTATATAGACGCGAAACAATGATATTTTTTATTTGATTTGCGAAATTAGTTTGTTTACCCGTTTAGGCGTGATGCGAATACCAGTGGAATGGGAATTACATAACATATAAAGATTTATTAAATCCTATCGTGTGATCGATGTATATGCGGTACATCTATGCATAAGCGCAGTTTCTCTTGGTGTCATTGTCATTGAGTCGTCGATAAAAATTGGCAGCCGTATACCGACATTCACTTCGTTGTCGAGCTGCGTTCTGAATCTTAATTATATTTAACACAAGCAAGTTTATTTATAAGGAAAATAAGTTATGCATGTTGCAAATCCTTCTCAATAATCCATAATTGTTTATCTATGATTTTCTAGACTTGTTTCCTTTTATATCATAAGAATTGTAGCTAAATAAATAAATATCTCTGGACAAGTTACATAAATTGAATCTAACCCCAAAGTAAGCAAATTATATGTTTGCGTTTTGGGTGTTAGTCAACGATTCTAATACATAGAAATACTTAAATAGATACAAGAATAAATTTAATAAACACCCAGACCCGGACATGCAGACATTTAAATGTTCATCACACAAATACCTGCCACCGTCGGGAATCGAACCCGAGCCTCGCGGTTGGTCGGCGTATTTAGGGGTGTACGCCACTCGACCAACGAGGCGGTCAAATCAAATAAAACATTAACACAAGCATAAAGTTTTCATTAACTCCCTAACAAACCTATATGTAATGTAGCTAAGAACCATTTGAATCATGTTAGTTCTCAGAAAACACAATCCGCATCGAAATCGATTAAAATTCAAAAGTTATAATGTCACAGAGAGACAGTCCACACAAACACATCCAAATAGTAAAACTTGTCTTTTTCCGTCGAGGACTTTAAATCACGATAGTCATTAATTTGTCGTCGGACTTTGTCAAAATTGCTTGACCGATTTTTATAAAACCTTTATATTTTTAGGCGTGTGAATCGGTCGTAAAGTATCCTTCATATATGGTAGAAAAATGATACCCGGGTCCGTTTAATAATGACAATTTTTTGTCTATGATTTTCTAGATCCAAATTTCACCTTTAACATTGATGGCATCGTCTTAATTCGAACATAATGCTCTTCCATATTGGTCCGAGTTTATGTAGAATAGACCATCTGACCTTCCAAAAGGTAAATAGGTCATTACTAACACAACTGTTATTGGTAGACTGATGTGCAGCAATTCCTATCGACATGACGGTATTTTACACTATAATGTCGTAAGATTTACAGATTAGATCAATCACGCTAGCCTTCACAATCAGCGCCGCACCTATATCATCTATGGTGGCCACGGTTATCTATTGCCTTTTATCAGGAGAAAACTGTGGCCTATTCACTTTTCTTTGTCACTAAAACAAAATATCGACCTGACCCGTAATCCAAATTTATGCGGATTTAGTTTTTCTTTTTGTTAATTTATTTTTTTATTTTTTAGATTAACCAAAACGGGGATTCCTGCTACAATCGCGTGTATGCCTGTGAAGCCAACGCTAACAATATTAATCGACCAGTTTGTGGCACAGATCGACGAAACTATTCGTCCAAATGCCAGGTTTTGAAAGCCCAGTGCGATGGTACCCCAGTGACGGTAGCTCATAAAGGACCCTGTATTGGTAAATATATTTTATTAAAATACTAGCTGCATCCTCGGTTTCCTTCGCGACTTCCTGAAGAAAATGCTAACCTGATTTAAATTAATATATCGACATCACTACTAATAGACGGATAAACTTTCGCATTTATATAATATTAAGATGGCTAAGATTTAGAAACACTTTAATTGTTCCTACACAACCTGCAAGGTTAAGGTATGAAGCGGAACGAAGTTCGCCGGATGGGCTAGCATTTAATTAAATACCTGGAATTCTTTATTTTCCATAACTATTTATTATTCAACAGAGGGCCAGTCGTCTTGCATGACAGTGATGCGTTATGCCTTAGCAAAAGGGGGGAGGAAGGCAAAGTACGTTCCTCGGTGCAGAACGGATGGGACGTATGCCACTGTGCAGTGTGCTGCTGCAGGGGCTGCGGCTGGCTGCTGGTGCGTCACACCTGACGGCAAACCCTTGGCTGACACCGCTGTGCGGAACGGCAGACCAGACTGTACCAAGACTGGTAAGTGCTGCTTGTAAACTAAAAAAAACCTTTTTCTCGCACTAACTCTGCTATGTACCTGAGGCATGTCGTCATAGCATAGCGTCAGTAGTCATTGTCGTGTTTCATGCTGGAAAGTAAGCTGATCTTGCACACTTGGCCTTAGAAAGCCGTGCACCAGTAACATCTATGATGTGTATAGTGTGGTGATCTCTTACCGTCAGGATTACTATTTTTTATTATCTAACTTAAACTAGGTATGTCTATTATTCTCAAACTATTGGGACTGAGCAAATGGAACTTGAAGTTAGAAGTATTTTTTAAACCGCTTTACGATTTTTTTACAACATCAAATATATGGAACCAAAAACATTTTTTATCGAATTATACTCAACAGCTTTTAAGATGAAGTACATTTTTACAAATTTTATCACGTAGACAAAAAGCAAACGTCAAATATCTCTTTAAAATACTAAAAATATCTCTAACACTAAAATTTTATAAAATGTCTCAAAATATTTGCACACCATTTCAATAAATTATATCCTTAAACCCATATTATATCCCATGATTGCTACTGCGGAACCTTTCTAGAACAGGTTTTACTGGCACTTGACCACTTGTTTATTTATTTCCAAATACATAAAAAAATATTTGATATATTTATATTCATCTTTACAAACTAAAAAAACTAAAAACCACTTGGGTTTGTATAGAGAGAAAGAATCATTAAAAAAAATAAACAACACTGACTCCTTACAGACTCAAATGTGTTCATTATTGGAATAAATAATATTTACAAAAATAGAGAATGGTATCAAAATATTTTGACGAGATCCAGGATTATTTTTGAGTAAGCATAAATCTCTTATTACACATCTGTTCGTCTTTACAGGGTTGTAAATTGGACTGAAGATCAATTGTAAACATTGGAAGAGATGAAAGCAAAGTTTATGTTAAACTGTTTAATACTTCAGATCTTGTTTGTTCACCAGTTTTCTATAATTAGATGTATCAATATTTTTCGAAAATCTAAATTGAACTTTTTTAAATAAAATTTTATGGAACAAGATCATATCTACTGACATTTATTAATTTTCTTATAAATAACATCTTCAAGAGATTATTTTCATCGCATTTCTAGGATGGTCTTCTTTGAAACATATGGTTTGCCGTACTAGTTCGAGTCCTCAGTTTTTGTCGGAATTTTTCTTTAAAATTTTGTTTTGTTAATGCGTTATTCATATTTAAAGTTGAACTTCATAAGGTAAGGCCGTTTGACATTTTATTGTAATTGTTATAACTTATATGTCTTGAAATTGTATGTCTACATAAAGATTGGCAGATGCTGATTAGAGTCCATTTTTAAACCGTCTTCAAAAGAAAAAGGTAATCAGTTCGTTTTTTGGGTAATTTTTGGGTAAGATAGATCATGATCCAGAGTGTTCTCACTTAAATTTGACCGTGATCCAACAGGTAATTTTTTACCTCATAAATTTTGTGTATCTCAATGAAACTGGAGTCGGGTACTGTACATAAATTATTAAGTAGGTAGCCATTTTAATATTTAAAAGTCATTGAACTTATTGGAGGTAAGTCCGTTTGACATTTTATGAGTAGGTATTATAATATTATGACTAGGTCTTGTAGGTATTATGGTATGAGTATTATCAAAATTGTGTGTCTGAATTTAGTTTGTTTAAACAAACTTTTGTTTAGTTTCACCTGTTTCGATGTTTATAATAGAATCGTGGAAAGCAAACTTGAACCACTTTTCGGTTAACGATTAAGCTGAGATTATACATAATTGTGTAAATCGGATGACAACGCAAAATTATTATGACATGGAGCTGATCTCACGATGAATACGGCAGATGGGCAAATGGATTACTAAAATAGATAAGATTCCAACATTATCCTCTCGTGTTGGAGCTTATTTGATACGCTTCGAATAATGCTTTTCAAATCTACTGCCAAGAGTAGCAATCTTATAATCAAAAACGTAAGGCTTATTTTTTCTTTAGTGAATTATTGTCAGGAGAAGGAAAAAATTGTAAGTTTAACGTCACATAAGAAAATGTAAGAAATCTTTATTCATAGTTAAGACAGGACAACGTCCGTCGGGTCAGTCAAATCATTATTGTCGGGAGAACGAAGAATTTCTAAGTTTAACGTAACATTAGAAAAATTAAGAAATCACTAGTCATAGCTGTAATAAGACATCGTCTGCCGGGATATTTGATGTATATTTGTCAGGAAAACGAAAAATCTGTAAGTTTAACGAAACGTTAGAAAATTTAAGAAATCGTCATTTACAGTTAAGACAGGACAACGTCCGGTCAGGTCAGCTAATTCATAGTTAAGATAGGGGTTCGGGTTATTTAATTAATTACCTACTTTCTAGAGAACAAACAATTTTAAGTTTAACGGGCCGTTAGAAAATTTAAGAAATCTTTATACATAGTTAAGGCAGGAAAACGTCTTTCGGACATCTAATTCATTATTCTCAGGATAACAAATAATTTGTAAGTTTAACGGGACGTTAAAAAATTTAAGAAATTTTATTCATAGTTAAGACAGGACAAAGTCTGTCAGATCAGCTAATTCATAGACAGGACAACGTCTGTTGGGTCATTTAATTCATTAGTTTCAGAACAATAATTTTGTAAGTTTAACGGGTGTAAGTTTAAGTTTAATCTTTATTCATAGTTAAGACAGGAAAACGTCTGTCGGGACTTTCGTTATTGTTAGGGGAAGGAAAAACAATGTATGTTTAACGGAACGTTAGAAAATGTAAGAATTCATTGTTCAAAGTTAAAACAGGACAGCGTCTGTCAGGTCAGCTAATTCATAGACAGGACAACGTCTGTCGTGTCATTCAATTCATTATTTTCAGGAGAACAAAAAATTTGTAAGTTTAAGGGGACGTTAGAAAATTTAAGAAATCTTTATTAAGGTAGGAAAACGTCTGTCGGGACTTTTAATTCGTTATTGTCAGGGGAAGGAAAAAATGTATGTTTAACGGAAAGTTAGAAAATTTAAGAAATTATTGTGCAGAGTTAAGACAGGACAACGTCTGTCGGGTCATTCAATTCATTATTTTCAGGAGAACAAAAAAATTGTAAGTTTAAGGGGACGTTAGAAAATTTAAGAAATCTTTATTAAGGTAGGAAAACGTCTGTCGGGACTTTTAATTCGTTATTGTCAGGGGAAGGAAAAAATGTATGTTTAACGGAAAGTTAGAAAATTTAAGAAATTATTGTTCAGAGTTAAGACAGGACAACGTCTGTCGGGTCATTCAATTCATTATTTTCAGGAGAACAAAAAATTTGTAAGTTTAAGGGGACGTTAGAAAATTTAAGAAATCTTTATTCATAGTTAAGGTAGGAAAACGTCTGTCGGGACTTTTAATTCGTTATTGTCAGGGGAAGGAAAAAAATGTATGTTTAACGGAAAGTTAGAAAATTTAAGAAATTATTGTTCAGAGTTAAGACAGGACAACGTCTGTCGGGTCATTGAATTCATTATTTTCAGGAGAACAAGAAAATTTGTAGTTTTAACGGGCCGTTAGAAAATTTACGAAATCTTTATTCATAGTTAAGGCAGGAAAACATCTGTTGGGACTTTTAATCCGTTATTGTCAGGGGAAGGAAACACAATGTATGTTTAACGGAACGTTAGAAAATTTAAGAAATCATTGTTCAAAGTTAAGACAGGACAACGTCTGTCAGGTCAGCTAATTCATAGACAAGACAACGTCTGTCGGACCATTCAATTAATTATTTTCAGGAGAACTAAAATTTTTGAAGTTTAACGGGACGTTATAAAATTTGAAAAAATAATATTCATAGATTAGTTTGAAAAAATCGTCTGTCGGGTCAGCTAGTATTTATATATTTCACGACGCTGAGGGGGCGCCAAATTACGCAGAATCTCTTTTCGTCGGAAAGTATTAATTATTTGTGTTAGACGATATAAAACAGATTTCTCCCGTGATCTACTTGCGTGCAAACACGATATGTTTTTGGAATCTGTTATTCTAAAATTTTGTCTGTGTTTATATTAATAGAGTTTGATCTCGGTATGTATGTTGTATTTTCGCGTTCTTAGTGTAAAGCTCAAACTTTTAAGAGGTTTCCATTCAATGCTACCATTCCATAATTCTTGTAAGAAAATTCCTTAAATTGTAATCAATTTCAAATTCAACGTAAGGGGGCGTCTATAAATAACGTGTGGTGTTTTTTTATAAACTTTCTGCCCCTCCCCCACCTGGTGAGAGGTCATGAGATTCAACGCCCTCCCCCATCCCCCAATCTCACGTTAGATTCTTCAAAATCTGAATTTTGAAGTGGCGTGAAAACAAAAGACGTACTGTAATGTAAATTCAGATTAAATTGAGCTTTTTGGTAGAAAAGAAATATGGTGGATTAACAGTCACCTATAAAGTCGAAGTACGACTGAAATTATTTTCTTTCAAACGAATTAGTGAATGAACCTGATCGTATTAACATTACGCTTAAGATAAAATTTTAAGAATGTACAATCTGGATTAAATTGACCAAAATAGTATATTTTTTTTGTTTCAATCAAAAAAATTTGCCGAGACCCCCCTCTCTCTAACGTAAGATTATGTGAGATTTGACTCGACCCCCTCCCACCTTAAACGTAATTTAGGGACGGAGCGAAAACCTAAGCGAATTTCAGTATTTTGATATACTTTTAAAATATAATTTTATACCAGCTATCCTCGCATATTGGTATATATACATACACCTAAGCAAATGTTATGTAACATCGCGGTTTTTGCAGTCACCGCATTTTATATGAGACTATACTGCTCAGCCGGAGACATAATTAATTATACTGAATACAACGCCGGCACCAAGGGCTGGCCCCGGAGATTGAACTTCGACTTGTTGCATAATGCATTCTGATTACCGGGTGGGTTACTTGGAGGGGTGATAGCTCGGCGACGACGCTGTAGTGTGTGGTGTGTAGTGTTTGTTGGTTTCTCGCAACGTATTTTTATTTTAGCACTTGCCCTGTGCTTGGGATAAATTTCTATAAAATATATATAATATAAAATATATATATAATTTTGAGACGAAAGGTTACAGGTTCAAATCCTGTCTGGGGCGAAATTTTTTCTTTCTTTAAAATTTATAGAAGTTTGTTGGTTTGTTTGTTGGGATTAGAGGTGAGGCTCACAATGTTTTTAAATACGCAACCTAATCTGAATTTAAAATCTAGCCACAATTTGTTTGGCACTGGCAGACCTTGTTACGCACTAACTAAACTAATTTCAAGTTATCGCTATCTTCTTTCATCGAAAGTAATAGAAAGAGACAACAGTTTTAGTGCTGTCAGACTAGTCTGTCATCAAGAATAAGAATATTATATTTATTTAAAGTTTATTTTGACTTTTTCTAGAGACGTTTAATGTATTCCTTGGAAAACGTTGATTAAAAATCTTTAAGAACGTCACAATATTATGACACTAACTAATCTGACATGTTTAAAATTTTCCATCTCTTTTGTTTTAATTTCATTTGAAAAAGATAACATACGTTTAAATAAATTTGATATGTGCAAAGCAGAACCAGCGCCACTGTCCTTGTTAAAGTAATTTGAAAGATGTAAGAGTTTTGGCGCTATCGAGAGAAAATGTGGTCGAAGGTTTTTCGTAATTACTGAATTTTGTGTAGGTACATATTATTAAGTATAATTAGTCAATTTTGGTAGTAATTTGTACATTTTTGTCCAATTAAAGAGCACAAGTATTCAGGAAGAAATTAGTTTATAGTGTACTTACCAGTTGCCGCCTAGTTCCTAGTTGCGTCTCACTAAATGAACTTGAGTAACCCACCGCTTTACTTGTGACTAATTTCAAGTAATTTAAGCTTAATTATTCTAAATAGCTTGATGATGAAATCTTGATGAAACTGGATGAAAAGTCAGAAACTCGACTAATGGCAGATGCTAAATAAAGCCAATGCAAGTAGCTAAATAAAAAATAACGACGGGTTGCACTCCGGCTGAAGTGAAAACTTGAATATTAACGTTATGCATTTTTGATATTTTGGAATACTTTTGCACGAATTGCTTTAATTATCAGTATGAAAGTACTATCATTTATGTGGTAGAATATACATTTATTGCGCTATCGTACACAAACATGACAATACGAATATTCGCACAAGCGCCCTGCGCCGTCTTACGAATTTTCGATCTGAAGATCTGACGCAAGTTTTGAAGATTTTACCCATTCCAAAAAAGTGCGCAACGCCGCTAAGGAAGTTTTCACTTCAAAAATCTATAACAAAGGATCAAGAATGCTAATGCTAACCCTTCCTAGCAGCCGTGTAGTCTTGTAAAAACTAGGTATGTGCAGAATAGTAAACACATTGATATATTACATAAAAACCACTCATGAGCTGAATGCGGAAGTAATCGATCCGGACTTGTTTACGAGACAGTTCGAATCCTTTCAACGAATTAGGCGACAGTGATGCAGACGCTATTGCAAACTAGCTCACAAAGAGGATCTCATACCTATATCATAAACACATTTATATTATTAGTATGGGTATATCCCTACTGATATAAAGCCAACGTAATTTTGTTTGTTACACTTCTCTAGAAAACTACGTAACCAATCTTCATGAAACTTTGTACGCATATTATTGCAGGTATTGAAAGAAATAAGATACTGTAATGACTTAAGTTCGAGCAAAACCGTAAGTAAAAGCTAGTCTATATATATAAAACGGCTGAACCGATTTGGCTGGGGAGGTTAGCTTAGAAGCAGGAGACGGACATAGAAAACTTTTTGTCGTTTGACTACGAGGAGAGTAGGGCAAACAACATTTTAATTTTTTCCCATCCCCGTGTTGGTCCTGGCTTCTTTGCAGAATAGACTATCTGCCTTCCTGCCAAGCAGCTCGTAAAAGGCGAGCATAGACTTATCGTCACTAACACCGTGACATCTGACTAGGTGGTAGAGTTTCGCAGCGATTCATCCGGCTTGGTACCAACGCCTTACCTATTCCTGCCGCCATAACGTCATGACGTGTTCCGGTTTGGAGGGTAAGGTAGCCGGTAAACTTACTTTTGCTCGAGGCCTAACATCCCGGCCTCAGGTTGGCAACGCACCATTACCACGTTTGATGTTTCTAGGCGGCTTGAATTTTTACCATCAGCAAATCCGTCTGGTTGTTTGTCTTCCAATATCATAAAAAATACAAATTAAATTAAATATGTATGAAACTATTCCAGGCATACAAGCTAAACAGATTTCAAAATCAAAAAAACATATTTTATAGATACTAACCATGGTAATAGTAGGTTGCTTACCTAAATCTAGACCGGAACGGGACAGTGGAGAGCTCTGACGTTAATGTTATTTGAATATACAAGTCGGTGGTGCAAATTCGGATGAGTCTTAACAAAAGTCTATTTGAAGTCACAGTGGTAGTTGGCGGTTGTTTCTCGTTTTTAGGATTCCGGAGCCAATGGCTGAAAAAAAGGTGACTTAATAGGAGTTGGTTGGTAGGAAAATGATGTTAATATAGATTCGGTTTTGTACATTCATACAACAAACTTGTCGAGCTCAAGCAACAACATTCTAAAGGAAAAAACAAGACTACATTAATCTAACATCATGGGACGGATCTTTTGTCTTTGCTGATTAAAAAAGTAGCCGGGGCGCATGTCTGCATAAATTCGCAGTTTTTATAATAAACAAGTTGTCCCCGCGACTTCGTCCGCGTGGAGTGACCAAAAGTTATTTAGTTTGCTTTTCGTTTTTACATTTCTTTTTTAATTATCATATTATTTTCTAGCTGTTACAGTTATTTAGTTAGTATAGAATTTTTGTAAAATAAATGCAGCAAAAGCTACTTCCTATTTTATCAGCTACCTGCCAGTGATAGTCCCGTCAACATCGGCCTAGCAGTTTCAACGTGCCGTTTTGTTTAGACTTAACAAACAGACAGACAGAAATTTTAATAGTACAACGTGTGGTTTTTAGCTTTAAAATGATACATCCATATTGTAAAATATGCAAAAGAGAGTTTGTTTGTCTTTCTTTCAAGTCGAAACCGAGCAATGTTTTAAAAAAAGTATCTTCACGCCCAAATCCCCGAAGAAGCAGGCAGAGGCACAACCAGAGCACCCACAACTAGCCGAAGGCACTAAGTCCCACATTGTGATATGTGGCAAGCCTTTCGCCGACCTGGCACATATCCAATCCCGGGCAACGTTATTTTTTTAGAATAATGAATATATACATTTTCTAATTTTTTTTTGTTGCCCGACCCGGGGATCGAACCCGTGACCTATAAAAGTCAAATCTGACGCTGGACCGCTAGACCACAGAGGCGACATTGTATTTTAACCAAGTTTAAAAAGCAGGAGTGTATTAATTGTTTTTTTATGTTTGTTACGCAATTACTCGGCCATTAAGGATCCGATTTTAACGATTTTTTTTTGAGGATGTAGGACATGGTTCCGAGATGGTCCCGTATAAATTTATCACGATCGCACTAGTGGTTTTCATTTATCTATACAGTTGTTTACACAATTATTGTTACTTATTGTATTTAGCATACAAAACCCGAAGCGGCAGTTTTTTTTGTCGGTTTGTCTGTCCACTTTTCACATAAAAACTACCGGCTTACAGCCCGGGTCGAAATTGAATGTTATACCTTATGGCGCTGGAAAAGTTGTCGTTTCCATAAATAACCACGAATTCACTTCAACTTATTTATTTATTTAACACTTTATTGCACACAAAAATTAAAATACACGAGAAGTTAAAAATGCACAAAAGGCGAGCTTATCTCTAACTAAAGAAATTTCTTCCAGCCAACCCAAAAAAAATTAAGCTGTGAAAATAAAATGGAAGGCATCGTGTACAAAACAATTAACTATAGCTATACTTAGAACGAATAAATAAAAATATACTAAAAAAATGTGTAAAAAAAAAACAGGTACAATTATAATTATTAAAATATCTTAGTAGGATAATATATGAGTATGTTATTGTGTTAACGATAAGTAATGTTCCTTCAATCTTTTCTTTTTCTTATGTACGAAGTCACGGGCAATATCTGGTACTTAATCTTATATATAAAAATATTGTGTTTGTGTGTTATCACGATGTATGTTGCCAATAAACTCCAAAACTACTGAACCGATTTCAATCAAATTTCACATCTACCCGTATTTCGGTCTAACTTACTGGCCACAGTACAGCTAGTCACAACCAAATATATGATGTCTATTAACAGTCTTTTATCATTAAAATCGTCGTGTGCTTGATTGCTGTTTTTCACACACACATATACACATATATTTGCACCAAGTCCGGTACTGGGTGCCAAATGTCACGATATTTGCCGACCTACCTAGCTTCCTTCTACGTTCAAACAAACTCTCCAAACTCTTTTCAAACAAACGTGCCGGTTTCGACTCTTGATACAACCTTCGGATAAAACCCGAGTAATTTGATCAACTTTGGTCTTCCCGGTTACATACATCGATGGACACTCGCATTGCATGTAATATAAAATTATATCGGTTTTGTCAATCTCAAAGTTCTTCAGTTTTTGTTTCATTTCAACGAAGACGGTCCATTTTTTTTACACCATTTAAAAAAAACATGGACGGTGAGAAATGAAATGTTCAAAAGGTTGCCTATGTCTAGGTCTACTTACAGATTTCTTTCAGCCAACTCTACTCACAATAAGTAGATATACCTAAGTAAGTAAACTAAACAGAATAATAATGTAATAAAATTACTAATATAATGAGCATATTGAGTTATAGGTCTGAGAATTAGCCAACATCCCTTTTTCATACCCTTAAGTGACAAGAGTGACTCATCCACAATTTTTTTTTTGCTAAAATCACTTAAAAAAAGTAGCAGAACAACATCTGCCTGGTCAGCTAGTCTTATATATAAAATTCCCGTGTTACAATGTTAGTTACCGTACTCCTTCGAAACGGCTTGACCGATTCTCATAAAATTCTGTGAACATATTGATTATAGGTCTGAGAATTGTTTAACTTCTATTTTTTATAAGTGATGAGGGTGTTTCCTAAGTGATGAGAGTGAATCACAGCAAAAAAAATAGCAGAACAATGTCTGCCGGATCAGCTAGTAAATTTATATAAATAAGGAACTTAATGGCTGAAAATGGTTATGTGAGTATTAAGAAATATTCTTTAAATCGTTTTTTGAAGACAGGCTCCAGCCCCTGGGAAGGTCTATCGAGGAACTCAAGGGGAAGTGTATTCCTTAATTTGACGGAACGAAAGATGAATAAAAATGGAAATAAT
>NJDC01000156.1:1457120-1476714 GCA_002245475.1 Calephelis virginiensis
GCGATGTATTGATGTAAATGGACGCTATTTTGAAAAGTTATAATAAAACTAATAACTTGCTAGAGTGCTTAGTTTTTGATTTTCTAAGAACTTTCAGTTTGACCCTCGTATAAAATTCCCGTGTTACAATGTTAGTTACCGTACTCCTCCGAAACGGCTTGACCGATTCTCATAAAATTCTGTGAGCATATTGATTAGGTCTGAGAATCGTTTAACATCTATTTTTTATAAGTGATGAGGGTGTTTCCTAAGTGATGAGAGTGAATCACAGCAAAAAAAAATAGCAGAACAATGTCTGCCGGATCAGCTAGTAAATTTATATATGTAAGGAACTTAATGGCTTAAAATGGTTATGTGAGTATTAAGAAATATTCTTTAAATCGTTTTTTGAAGATAGGCTCCATCCAGCCCCTGGGAAGGTCTATCGCGGAACTCAAGGGGAAGTGTATTCCTTAATTTGACGGAACGAAAGATGAATAAAAATGGAAATAATTGAACATCATAAACTTTTCCTTTAAATCTCACTCTTTCTCGGTTCTCACCGTTGCGAATGCGAGCGTAACACTACAAATCGCCATCTTTTCACATATAAATACATTAAAAGACTCTTCCATTTGGAATCAATAAAATCCAACCGACAGTTAATTAAAATTCTTTGATAGAATTGAGTGCAAAACCAGGTCGCTGCAGGTCCCAACTTATTGATTACCTGAGTTTATTTTTATAACATTCTTTATCCTTGACAAAATATCACCCTGAGTCAATACCGGCAAAATACACTGAATTGATTTTTTTTTGCGGAATATGTGTGCTATAAAAATGTCACATTTGTATATTTTAACAAACGACTACCAAGTTCATTTGAACCAATCAGAACGCGCCTTTATAATTTGACAATGAGCACAAATCGTTCTGATTGGTTGAAATGAATTTTTTGTTGATTACGTGGCCAATAGCTATAGCAATGCAGAACACGGACCAACACGGAGAGCTACACTTTATAGAGTTGGTTAAAATGACAACATCCATGCCTAAGGTTGGACTGTAATCAGTTCAGAAACCATCAGAAAATCTGTACGTCTGATTATGATCGCCACTGTGGCGTTTGTACTGATTGTTGCTTACAATTCCACGTGGAACCTCAAAATTTTTAACCTTTTCACCACCTCGCTCGTTCTTCGCCAAGGAGTATTTTGACACATATCTTGTTCCATGAGCCTATAAATAGCTTTTCTTATAATTGTAGTGGTAGCTTTTGCTCTTTTACGGTGAAACTAAAAAAATAATTAAAATATCCGACTCATATTATAAATGCGAAAGTTTGTATGTTTGTTACTCCTTCACGCAAAAACTGCTGAACTGGTTTTCATGAATCGACTCTGTGGTATAGCGGTTCAGGCGTTGGACTTGATTGCATGAGGTCCCGGGTTCAAATCCCGGGTCGGGCAACAAAACAGGAAATTGGGGTTTTCTAATTTTCTAAAAAAAAAAAACGTTGCTCGGGATTGGATATTTGCCCGGTTGGTGACAGGCTTGCCACCTATCACATTGTGGGACTTGTGTCTTCGGCTAGTCGTGGGTGCCCTAGTTGTACCTCTGCCCACCTCTACGGGGATATGGGCGTGAAGATACTTTTTTTTTGGTTTTCATGAAATTTGACATACACGTAGAGGGTAACTTAAATTAACACATAGGATAGTATTTAACTCTAAAAAAGGTTCCTATTGGACCATTAACCACGCGGGCAACGACGCGGGCATCATTAAATTTGGTAAATAATTATAAAAAAATGGTTAAACTACGGAACCGATTTTGTTGAATCTTGGTATGCATATATCTAAAAACTTTGTTCGAACACTGTTTTTTTTAAAATTTGTATGAAAATCATAACTACTCTGGCGAAGTCGCAGGCAAATAACTAGTATATTATAACGCACAATGTGCAAGATATATTATGCTATCACTAGGTATGCAAGTTATCAGTTATCACAGTGACTATTCGACCCCTTGGTGGTATCAGATGTTAAGGAGAATTCAACACGTGTCAGGCGATTCAATTGGTTGTTTGGGAAAAACAAAAGAACATAACTTTTTTCCACGTACAAATACAATGGGATAATAGCGAAAATATCGTTTCCCTAACGACCCAAAGAAAAAGAACAAAGCTGAAATTTCCATATAAATTGTAATAAACCAAATAATGTTATTTATGACTATTAAAGCTTGATTACCGGGTTGAGCTACTCGAAATGATTTTTTTTGTTGTAAATAAAATAAAAATAAAGTTGCCTCGGATTGCCACCTATCAGAATGTCGGACTTTGAATTTCGACTAATCCTGGGTACCATGATTTTATATCTGAGCCCTTCCCACAAGTTTACGGCTTATCAAGTTTACTATACTCGCTACCATCTCTGTAAATTATTTGTATAAAACTTTGAACAGCGCCTAAATTGCTAAGATCACCCAATTTATGACCAAAATCGCTATAGCTTTCCATACGTCAATTAATGAATATAATCTTTTCCAAGTTATGGTAAAGGCTCAGAGCCCTTACCATAAATTTACGGCTTTTTAAGTTTACTATACTCGCTACTGTCTCTGTAAATTATTTGCAAGAAAACTTTGATCAACGCCTCCATTGCTAAGATCACCCAATTTCTGACCAAAGCGCTATAGATTTCGATAGTCAATTAATGAATGTAATCTATACCTACTTATGGTAAAGGTCCTTACCATAAACTTACGGTTTGTCAAGTTTACTATACTCGATATCATCTCTGTAAATTATTTGTATAAAACTTTGAACAGCGCCTCTATTGGTAACTAAGAGAAACACATTTTTAGAACAAAAGTGTCATAGATTTCGACACGTAACTTACCGAACGTAATCTATACCAACTCATGGTAAAAACTCTGTCTAGCTTTTCGGAGAAACGAGCGTAAATTTTCATGTACTTAAACAAATAATCCATCAAAAAAGCGCTTTAAATTGTAGTAATTTCTCAATAAATGAATCTGTAGCTATTTGATAAATATTTTTAGTAAATATGATTTAGTTTTCAAAGCGTCCATTAAAATGTTCCAATTATTTTTCTCAAACGTATTCAATACCTTGCTTTACCTATACTTGACGCTATTTCATCAATTTTTGTCACTGTCGATCTCCGTGCTGAAGGGTAAGGTAGCCGGTATCACACGTAGCTTATGCTCTCGCCATAAAATAGGGACGCACCATAATTTCTATGGTGTATATTAAAGCGATCGTTGTCTCCAACCTTCAAGGCAGTCGCCTGCTTATTCGATGCCAAAATTCGATGCATATTTTCATTCGATCCATACTAATGTTATAAATTATAAATGAGAAAGTCTTTCTGTTGCGCTTTCACAGCTAAACCGTTAGACGGATTTTGTTGAAATCTTATATGCATATAGAAATAGTTGAAGACCCGAGTTCAAAGTAAGGCAATCCTTTTCCAAAAATCAATCTCTCAAACGACGGTAATAGAGTCATATCGCTAGTAAATAGCTAGTTTCCATATACATATCATATAATCTATACATATAATAAAACTAAATCGGTTCATGAATTACTTTTAAAAAGCAAATGCTTAGTACCCAAATCGAGGGTTCTTAACATTTTTATCTGTTTGTAAAGTACTGAACGTATTTTTGATACATTTTTTGTAGGAAAATCTTTAATTATCATCATCAAGCTCGAAAAGTTTTACGCGTTTACAAAGTTGCGTGCAAAAACTAAATTTAAATTATAGAAAAGAACAGAGTTTTGGCGCCATCAAGAGAAAGGATGGTCGAAGTTTTTTTCATAATTGTTGAATTTCGTGTTTATATTATTGAGTGAAATTAGTCAATTTTGGTGGTATTTTGTACAATTTTGTTCAGCGAAAGTGCACAAATGAAATAATCATGAAGAAATAAGTGTATCGTGTATTTCCTCGTTGCCGCCAAATCTCATTACATGATCTTGAGTAATGAGGCCACCGCTTTACCCAAGAACCTGACATGATTGGACATGACTTACTGACGACTTATGACTGATGATTAATTATGTTTTATTAAAATTGATATAAAATTTGATGTAAATTTCTACTCGACTAATGGCAAAATACTAACGTATAGGCCAAAACCTAAGGAAAGAATTATAGAAAATGACAAAATAGACTTTGGAACTTGTACATACCTATATGTAGGTGCAACTCGAAGATTTTGTATCGATACTGGTTTTCCTTATTATGGTTATCTCTTATTAGGTCTAATGACACTGTTGCAATGCAAAAATATATTCTAGACATATCCAACTGATAAGAGCTTTATTCTCGTCACGAGGCGATGGTATCGACACGCATTCATAATGAATGAGAAGGAATATATGAAAGAATCGATAAGTTCACTGAATACTTGTCCTGGCCTATTGATTTATTTTATAAATAGACTTCGAAATAATTAAGCTCAGTAAAACCGCATTAACCGACTCCATCTATTCATTATTATTATATTTTTTTATTATTCGGTACCACGTCTGCGAATTTATAATTCTTTTTTCAAAAGATAGCAAATGCCCGTTTCCCGCGAATTCATCAGTATCTGTAGATTGGATACGAGTTTTATACAAACTTTCAACCCCCGTTATAATCCTTTGGGTGTAAATTTTTGAAAAAAAATTAATGTTTTGCCCTCAGATAAACTATATTAGCTATATGCATATTTCATCCACATCCGTGAAATAACAACATACAGGCAGACAGACAGACTCCGCATTTATAATACCTACTAGTATGGATAACTCAAAATCCCCTTGTGATCTCGACCTCAAAAGATTTTGACCAAATTTGTGAGTTGGCCTTAGAATCTGATTAAAAAAATGATCATCGAAATCCATCTAAAAGTAGTTAAGTAATCGCGTAACAAATGTACTGACAGAATTTGAACCTTCTCCTGTTTGAAGTCTGTTTAAATCTTATGTATAAAAAAATCTGTTGGTTAATGTCGCTAAAATTCGAGAACAGCAATTTGGCTAATTATGGTTTTGAACTATTTCTGGAAATCCAGGTATAAGAAAAAAGGAAAACTTGGAAAGACAACATTTTACGTTTTCCCATACAAATAGTTAGTTGCGCTCGTAAATAACAAATCATCATTAATTGCTGCGAAATTATAAGTAAGTAAGTACTAATTAAAGGTAAGCCTATGCTTGTATGCTTGGCAGGGAGGCAGAACACCCCCCCCCCACTCCCCCGGCTTAGCATTATACAGTTGGCTATGTCTATGGTCTAGGCAATTTATAAGAGGTAGAAGCTTAAATTTAGGATAAGAGTTTGAAATAATTTAAAATAATGATATTGTACTAGATATTGCTACTGGCATAACAGTAGACATACTGCTATTTCTAGACTGTTTATAAAAGAAATAATCTCAAATTTAGAATTTGCGTTTAAAATTATTATTGTTAGAATAATATTCTACTAGCTATTGCTACTGGCTTAACAGTTGATAGTCTGCTATTTCTAGACTATTTATAAAAGCAAGAATCTCAAATTTAGAATTAGCGTTTAAAATTGTTGTAAGAATAACATTCTACTAGCTATTGCTACTGGCTTAACAGTAGATAGTCTGCTCTTTCTAGACTATTTATAAAAGGGAGAATCTCAAATTTAGAATTAGCGTATAACATTATTGTAAGAATAATATTCTACTAGCTATTACTACTGGCTTAACGGTAGACAGTCTGCTATTTCTAGACTGTTTATAAAAGAAAGAATCTCAAATTCAGAATTAGCGTTTAAAATAATTGTAAGAATAATATTCTACTAGCTATTACTACTGGCTTAACTGTAGACAGTCTGCTATTTCTAGACTATTTATAAAAGGGAGAATCTCAAATTTAGAATTAGCGTTTAAAATTATTGTAAGAACTATACTCTACTAGCTATTACTCCCATCTTAACAGTGCACTGTCGGCTGTTTCTAGGTAATTTAGGAGAGGAAGAAGCTAAAATTTTTCGTTAGCGTTTATAATAATATAAGAGTTACGAGTATAGTGTACTAACCGACCCGGCGTACGTCGAATCACTTGACATTATTATTATTACTAACAGTTTATGTTCCTTTTCCCATTTCCCTTTCAATGTTCCTGTTTTCTCTTTAGAACCTTCACTTGACAATAACTATTACAACAAGAAAAGAATTAGCAAAATGGTCCATTCGTTCAAGCGTGATGCGATGCCCACGCTAAATGGGGATATATCTGTAGATTATCTGTTATTCTCGGCTCAGGAATAGACAAATAATTTAAAACCAAATTAGCTAATTCGGTCTTAGCGAGACATACGAACAGCAATTGATTTTTGTATTTCTAAACATTTGTTTAAATAATTGACACAGGTATCGGCAAGGGCGTCGCCAAGTGGGGGGGGGGGGAAGAGGGGCAGCTGCCCTCCCCTAGAGATTCTAAATAAAATGATAAAGCAAACAGTATTATGCCTTCAACTTGGCTTGATCCATTATTCTAGTAAGTACTTTTTCTACTCGTTTGCTACTATTTAGAGCGAAATGCAAGGCAAGTCAAAAAGTCGAGGGCACGAGACTCCCGATTGACCCTACAATGTACATCTGTGGTCTAGCGGTTCAGTTGTTGGACTTGACTGCGTGAGGTCCCGGGTTCGAATCCCGGGTCGGGCAACAAAAAAGAAAATTGGGTTTTTCTAATTTTCTAATAAAAAAAAACGTTGCTCGGGATTGTATATTTGCCCGGTTGGTGACAGGCTTGCCACCTATCACATTGTGGGACTTAGTGTCTTCGGCTAGTCATGGGTACCCTGGTTGTGCCTCTGCCTACCTCTTCGGGAATATGGACGTGAAGATACTTATGTATATTTTTCTCAATCTCCGTATCAACTTGCCCCCATCTAGACCATCGGCTGGCGATGCTCTTGGGTATCGGAATGCATAATCCTAGGCGTCATCTATTTATTTTTTCCTAAAATCATTAAAAACTAGTCGTTTTGACTTGACAGTGAAAAATAAATTTTAAAACAATAACTATATATAAATTGATACCAATATACTAATTGCGTCTGGATTTGAAACGGTAACATATTTATTGCTTATTTATTACACTACCGCAAACAATTTAAAATTGTGTTCTATAAAACTGATATTTACAAGAAGCGGGAGCTCAGATAAAATAAATTAATTCTGAATGTCATAATAAATGTCAATGATGCTCCATTATTTGAAAGTAAGTTATGTTAATGTATAAATACTTGATTTAATTTAAAGTTTATGTGTTTTAATAACATTGGAAGACATCGGGATATCTCTATTGCCTGTATCTTTAAAGTTCGTGTTTAATTAGTTGATGTTTACGAATTACTAACGTCTTACCTAATCTTTTTGGACGCTTCGTTGGCTGAGGGATTCTTTACGCCTCTTATAATTTACCCGACGAACTTCGTACCGCTTTAATTTCGTAACACACCGACAGTAGCACCACTTACGAGATCGAATTGTGTTTTCAATCCATCCAGGAGCACGTTTAATTTGCACGATATACAAAATTTCCACAAATCGGTTCAGCCATTTAGAAATTTTGTGACAAACACACATACACTTTATGTTTATTAAGATTAGTAAATAATGTTTATACAATTACAAAGCAGTATCTTTAACCAATCACTAAAGTATTTAATTAAAGTGGTTATTTTAAATTATACTGTAGTTGTATTAGCGTCAGTATTGAAATCTACTGTAGCTTTTTCTTAGCCCAATAACCACACAATTCGCGCTCAGTGACTATCCACAGTGCGAGTGTCATCCTCTTATTCACAGCAATTAAATATTTATTGCCACTTCACATGTTGTTGACCTGATTACGCATAATCTGCCTCTTTCATTACATTAGACCAAACATAAGGCATACTGGCAGTTTCCTGCCACTTTCCTTACTTTACTTTTTAATTTATTTAATTCGATATTGTACACAATATTTGTCATAAAACATGGACAGTGAAAAATGAAAATGCACTTATCTCTAGATCTACAGATTTCTTCCAACCAACCCTAAAAATTAGAATATGTGATGAAACGGTGGAAGGCATCATGCACAATAAATATATATTTTTTTATACAAAAGGAGGCAAACGAGCAAGTTGGTCACCTGATGGAAAGTGATCACCGCCGCTTCCACAATTCGCAACACCAGGAGTATCACAGATGCGATGCTGACCTTTAAGGAATGAATAAGCTCTTTTCTTCAAGGTTCCTAAGTCATAATCGTTTGGGAATACCGCCGGTAACTGATTCCACAAAGGTGTTATATGGGGTAAGAAATGTCTTCGGAATAGCACAGTTGTAGATCGCCACGCGTCAAGATGGCGACCCTAGACGTGTTTTAACCATAGTGGTTTTGTTCTGTATGAAAATTGAACCTATTTGATAGCTGGATGTTACGAATCTTCATTCTGTAGCATTTAAAGATATTAGTGCATGATAACATACTGCATGATGCTTTAAACTTTGACGCGATTTCCAAAGGTGGAAATCAGCGACTGGAATTAAACCAAACAACTTCTCAGAGCATTACCCATGACAGATGCGGTAGAAAACCCTGAGGGACCCAACATTTCTACGCAACGCCAAGGAATCAAGCCGATTGGTAATTGTCCAATTATTGACAATTCGATATTATAAGGATAACAAGCAGACGAATTTCCTGATGGTAGGAAATTCACGCTACCTAGAAACACCAAAGGTGGTAATGGTGCGCTGCCAACCTGAGGCCGAGATGTTAGACGTCGAGCAAAAGTAAGTTTACTGACTACCTTACCCTCCGAACCAGAACACGTCAAGGGCAAGCACTGATGTTATGGCGGTAGGAATAGGTAAGGCGGTGGTACCAATCCAGGCGAGTTGCTGCGAAACTCTACCACCTAGTAACTCTCTCTTTCACTTTCTCTACTCTCCATCATGCAATATGACATTTTCGAGCACTGCTGCAATGGCGTCAGGAATAGCTGAGCTGTTACAAACTGAGAGCGATTGCGTAGCACTTTACCACGAAGTTTGACACCAACTGTTAGGATTTAAAATACTAGAGGGTAATATCTGTATAATTTCTGACCAAAGATGTTAATGTAATTAAGTGTATAGAATAACGCAGTTAATAACGCCTATTAAAATGTCTATTGCTCAATTACACAGTAATTAAAACTTTTTCTATGCAGTTGCAGGACATAAGCAATTAAAAGTTCTTGGGGAATGAGGTTACAATGAGTAATATCTGGTAGGACGTTGGATTGATATTAAAACGAACTGTGTACAGATATATATATGCGATCGCCTCATTGGCCTAGTTATTTATTACTAGCTGACTCGTCAGAAGTCTATTTTTTTTTTATTTTTATGATATTGGAAAGCAAACAAGCAGACGAATTACCAGATGGTAAGAAATTCTCGCAGCCTAGAGACACCAAAGGTGTTAATGATGCGTTGTCAACCTGAGACCGGGATGTTGGGCCCCGAGTTTAGTTAAGTTTCGAGTAAATTTACCGGCTAGCTTATCCTCCAAACTTGAACACGTCAACAGCAAGCACTGACGTTATGTCGGCAGGAATAGGTAAGGCGGTGGTACCATTCCGAGCGAGTCGCTGCGAAACTCTACCACCAGCTAGTAAAACGACAAAAACATCTAAGCAAAAAAGCTCTTGTAAAGATTCTCTTCTAAAGATCCGGATTCAAGCTTAGGCTATATTTTTTTCCAAAAAACAACCCCTAAAGGACTATTATAGGGGCGGAAAATTATATCTATCCTACGCTGACGAAGTCATGGGCAAATAGCTAATACGTGATATACGAGCAGTATGTTATCATGCACTCATATCTTTAGATGCTACAGAATGAAGAATCGTAACATCCAGCTATCAAATAGGTTCAATTTTCATACAGAACAAAACCACTATGGTTAAAACACGTCTAGGGTTGCCAACATTGTAAGAAACATCAAATAAAGTGGATTTAGAATTTGTTTTAAGGAGATGGTTTTAGAAGACCCTAATATAATTTAAACTAAAATGAACACAATGTTTTTTTTAAAATAAAAGTTATTTTTTTTTCTACAATTTGAATTAATTACTAAAACAAACTTTTGCCGTAAATTTTGGCTTATCGAATAATTGAATTAGAACGAGTACTGAGTATGTCCCTCGCTTATTTCCGATACTGACATATTGAGATGTAGCGTTTGTAGCGATTGGCACTACGCCCTTGTTCTTATTGTTATATTGTAATAACGCGTTCTGTTAGGATTGAAACTAACTTTATGTTGATAGTGTGGACCAATAACAATTACATTTGCATTACATTTACATGCAGTACATTTGGCAACTTTTGTTAAAAAAATAGAATATACCATAATTTTTAGCACTGATCTAGTGTTTGGCATAATGATATTGAAAACTGTCTTACTTTATTTTTGTTCATATGTAAAAAAATGTTAAACAGTCAAGTTGGCAACCCTAACTTGTCTGAGAATATGAATGTGTGGGTTTTCTAAGAAACAGTGTTCGTGTCAGACAGCTCGACGCCGGATTACAATGGGTTCTTGTTTTTTTGCTCCTCGTGGCAAGTGAGATGGGATGAACGACAGAAAAAAAATCCTTCCAGACATCGTTTGATAATTTCGTTTAAGATCGGTAGCTTTGATGTTTTGGTACCTGTATATAGCTTTTAGTTCAAACATTCAAGTTTTTATGTTTCTAACGAGGAATTAGTGGTCTGATTCTATGATATTTTAATGAAGAATAAGTTTTGACGAATTTTTCTGTTGCTTAATTGTTTTTTGGCTTTTGATGATGTTCAAAAATCAAATGTACTCGTTATTTTCTTTATAATATATTTGAAGATAAAGAAGTTAAGTTCAAACATGTGTATAATAGGTATGTATAAAGGCACAAATTTTTGGCGGTAAAAATGACATTGACAAATTTCTTGTGTTAGACAAAAAAATTCTGGTTGCTTTTATCGGGCGCCGCTGACCAATGTAATTCTTGAAATAAATGATTAATTAGAATAAATGATTTATTATATAAATAGACTAATAGCTTAGCATAAAATTGGATTATCAGCCAAAATGCTGTCGCAAAGTTTATGAAACGTAAAAATAACATTAGGCAAAGACATAAGGTTCAAAATGCCAACCGATACAATTCCTACATTTCTGGTTTCTGTAATTACTGATCGATGTTCGAATGAGGTGCACTAAAATACGACCGGCTCCTACGCAATCTTGTACCCAGTTTTGCTTATTGTTATAAGAGTAGATACCCACTTAGGTTGATTGTGTATATTGTACAGTCAGCAACATTAACTTAGACATTTCTACATAATTTTAACAAAGGTTTTACGGAGAATAATGGCGCTTACTTCGTGTGTGCTTGTAGACAGTGTCGTTAGTATGACATATTTTTCGATTGATAGATTTACCTACCTATTAATTTTGTTTAGAAAAGAACGACAATGATACAAAAAAAATGTGTGAGAATTTCATTTTCAGTGCACACGCTTGAGAAACTGACAGCGGAATGACGTTTCATGAAATCTCTTTAGTTCTCTAAAAAGCTGTACACTTCAAAACTTTCTCAACCTGATTGAAACAGTAAGTAGTTATCACAAAAAATATACCGCTAATTTTGTATATACAATCTTTTATTTTACTTGGACCGTTCCTTTGCTAATTTACTAGTAAAGAAAATTCCTAGAAATGAATTTTGAACCAGTTAACCTTAACCGATGGCGCTTAAATTTGGAATGCATCTTTAGTACTGATAACAATTATACGTAATCTGTGTTGTTTTTTATTCAAAATGGCCGCTGTAACAAAATGGCGGATTAAGCATTTTTGTACAACCCACCCAATGATATCAAATAAAAATGCTTGAAGAGTAGAATACTAAAGAAAATGTAATCAAAAAATATTTTTTACATTTTCTTTATAAATCAACTGAGTCCCGTTAACGTAAACGAGATTGCAGGTATTCCTTGTGGCAATAAAGCGATCCCGTCCCCGTCGCCAGGGTGTCTGGCGGCGACCGGGCACGAAATTTGATAATTTTTACTCTCCACACTTTCGTTTGCGTTTCCGAAGTTTTTTTCTATATGTAGACAATATTTAGTAAGTATTTAGTTTTTATTATTAACTAGCTCTTGCTTGCGACTTTGTATACACATTAAAGTGACTTTTTGGTTAGTGACAAAACGAAGGGTTTTCTCGCAATAGAAACTGTTCTAAAATTTAACCCGGGCTGTGCGCTACTGTACACAACATTTTGGTAAAAATCCATTCGGTAGCTATTTTGTGAAATGTGAAGTGGCAAGCGACAAAAGGTTGTATGGTAGAAATCGCTTTGTTTGGGAAAAACCCGCCTTCTGTGTACCTACTGCAGTCTAGACATGAATAGTATTATTTTATGTTTTTTGTTTTAGCGTTTTTCTAATTTTGTAAAGAGTCAATTCATTCATTATTGTGACTTGTGTCTAAAATTCCTGCTACATGGCAGTAACGTACCTAGGTATAACATCTATGGTGTCTCTTGCTACCAGGATATCCATTTGCTTGTATGCAATGCAAAAAGCAAACTGAACATTAACAAAAATATATGAAACTGAATACAACGTTAATTACGAGTCTAATTTTAAGCGACCCAAAAATATGCTCGTTTTTGCCACCCTTAAAAAGTCTGTAGGCGACTTATAATTTTTACTATCAAGACTTCAGTTTGCTTGTCAAACATAAGTGTATAAAACATATATACGGTCTAATTGAAAAAAAAATCGGAGTCGGTTATAATCGAATACAACGTTCATTCCGCGATAAATTTCACGCGACAAATTTTACGCAACTCAAAAAATACGCTCGTCGGTTGTCTCAAGTGACATTGTAGTGTGATTATAGTGACGTTTTTGGTATCTTAGAATACTAGGTGAAACTAGTTTTAAGTGTTCAATTAAAATTTTAAAGTAACAGGTTAATTGCTTTCCCGTCGCCTGAAATAAAGCTACATTGATCAATTAAAATTTATTATGCCACAAGAAGGTTGTTATTACCGGTTTTCGTATTGACTAATGTTCATCACGCTGCAGACCGGTTGGGTAGACGTATCCCCGCTCCCCGTGCCTTACAGGATACAGCACACTCGCATCATATACCTTCACATAGATGCAACATTCAATATTGCATGCAGTTTGGCGCAACATCTATATAAAAAAATAAAAATATTAAGTTTGCTATGTTTTTACTTACCTAAATCACATGACATTAGTTGCCTTAAATCTGAATGCCTTTAGACTAACTTTCAAATTAAACGGGTTATACCTATCTGTCAAGTGTCATGTGTCAATTTAAGTAAACTTCATACAAGATTCAGGTTTGCTACATAGGATACATATAGATGAAGTCTCGCCTCTTATTACGTACTATTTGTATACTCTTTGATTGCATGTATATTTGGTGTTGAGAATGGGTGAAACTATCACTGGTTTTCATCCTACGAAATTATTATAAATGCGAAAGTTTGTTACTTTTTCATGCAAAAACGGATGAACCGATTTTCATGAAATTTGGCACACATATAGAAGGTAATTTGGAATAGGTAGTTTTTATCCTGAAAAAATGTTTTGTGTGGGACGGGCAACAGCTAGTACATATAAAAAAGAATCCACATTTCGCGTGGTCATGCTTACATGCAATTTTTTTTAAGTTGTGCTGTGTCGCAATGTTGCTAATTTTTTTTGTATTGGTTATTATTAGGAGACGGTTCTTATGGAGAGAAAAACCGGGAAAATAGCAGGCAAAAACAATGCTTTAATGTATGGATTAAAGAATTGTTTTTGCCTGCTATTTTAGTACTGTCAGTGGCTATTATTGTCAAGTGATACGAAGATCGCTGGGTTGTCTAGTTTATAAAAATAAATCCCCATTTCCCTTAGTCATCGAGTACACGTGATTGATAGGAACAATTATTTAGCTAATCCTTTTTTTATTGATTATTGTCAGGAGACTGTTATTATTAAAATTTCACTTTCACATTTCAATGGTTCACATTTTTTTTTAAAAAATGTGTACCGTCACGGGACGCTTGGCAGATGTGAAACATCGAAATTATTTTGTAAAAGTAATATGCAAAAAATAACAGATTGTGATAGGAACTAAATATGTCATAATGATAAAATAAAATATTACGATAGGAGAGAATCGCACAGTCGTTTGCGCATGGCGACGCGCCGCCACACCGTACACACTACTGCATATAGACTTATAGCATGGCGACGCACCGCCACGGCATGCGTCGCCAAACCAGAAATCTGTTTTACGTGCGCCTGTATAATCGTAGTTAGGACAGACTAACATCTGTTGAGTTAATTACATATAAAAAATATGTATAAAAATTAAACCAGGTTCTCTTGTTCATCGCATCAGGCCTAAATGAATGGACCAATTTTTCTGATTTTTTTTTGTTGAGTTAGTTATTGTCAAGAGAAAGTTTTTTTTATGATATTGGAAGGCAAACAAGCAGATGGATTTTCTGATGGTAAGAATTTCACGCCGCCTAGAGACACCTAAGGGGGTAATGGAGCGTTGCCCGTCTGAAGACGAGATGTTTGGCCTCTAGCAAAAGCAACTGTACTGGCTACCTTAACCTCAACGGCAAGCACTGACGTTATGGCGGCAGGAAATAATTGCCGAGAATCTTTACCACCTAGTAGGACGGTGCCGTACCGTCACTGGGTAAGCCTATACTTGCCTTTTACGAGCTGCCTGACAGGAAGGCATCTGCCTGGTTGTCTATTTTCCATACTAGCAAGGACCAAAACGGGAAAAGTTTAATTGGTTACACCAATTTCGCTGTTTTTCAGTTTTGATTAAAGACGAAAATGTAAATGTAGCGAAATATTAGAAAATTTAAGAATTCAATATTCATTGAACTGGCATAGTCTTTGATAAATATTCCTCGATAACATCAAAATCTATAGTTTCTATTGTCGGTACTTGGTGAACTACTATTGTTACCAATTTACTATGTAATTCATATAAGGACCTCCCGGTTCAGCTAGCTAAATAATCTTTCGTGCTTTAAAAACTTGCAAATTTGCCAATCGGTATCAACCCTGGCAAGCCGCTGTCCAGTACTAGAGTACCTGATTTCAACTGGCAGTACTTACTAGCTGGATAATCCAATAACCGTATTAACTAAATGAATATGGAGTCGTCACATTCCGACTTCCGCATCACTAAGATAATTTTCGTCAAAGTATTTTACTACAAAATGTGTTTCTTCTAGCTCGTTTTATTCAAAGACTCATGCAACCTTTATGTAAATATTTGGCATTTATATTTCGCCAGAAGGTCCACTACAAATGGATCACGAGGATATATGAGACATGAATCAATTGTGTCCTTAGGATGTAACAATTTAAAAAGGGCCACCCACTAGCCTGAACCAATCATACAGAGATTTGTAACGTTTATGATCTAATCAGCATTTTGTACTTTTCCTTTCGGAACGTACTATGTTGTACTTTTTAGACATTTTTTTAATGGGGTAAGACAGTGATTAAGTCCACAGCTTTCCTGATGGTAGGAGATAATCGTGTTCTATCATACCAAGTAATTATGTCAAATTATCATATCACTGTTTTGTCTTTTCTTCTCCTGATGGCTAGGGTTGGAAACAGTGGTTAAGTACGGTAGATAGGATCAAAATGAATCTATCTTCAAAATCATTTGTTATAAATTATGAAGCTTATCCTATTCATATGATAAATTCGAAACTTTGTATGTTTGTTACATCTTCACGCAAAAAGTGCTGAACCGATTTTCATGAAATTTAGCACACACATAAAGGGTAACTTGGATTAACTCATAGAATAGGTTTTATCCTGAAAAATGTTCCAGTGTGGCAATAGCTAGCTGAAAAGTTATTAAAAAAATAAATAATAGTTGTAAATCAAATTTTTAAAAATAGATAAGTATTTCATTTCTATAAATAATATTTAAAGATTTACACACCACAATGTGGTAGAATATGTTGGTATTAATACTCGTATCTTTGTAACAACTTTTTAACGGACATTTTCTGCAAATAAATTTCATTTCAAAGATGTTATTAAAGCATTGCGGTCCTGTGGCCTGTAGATTGTAAGCCTATTAGTTATTGAATTTATTCCGGTATCTATTTAAGTATTTCATAAATGGGAAAAACGCCATCTAGAATGGACGAAATCTGTTATTTTATAAATGCTGAAAGTTTCGTAATATAGTCGTACACGCTAACTGAAGCAGGAACGATACGTATATGCAATGAATTTTGAATTATCAGACTCGAATGACATTATTCAGTTAAATACTTTACAAGTTGTCATTTGTGCGTGTCGACTTAGGCCTGGCCATAGACGAAACATAAAGCGCAAGATCGCTTTATATCTATACTTATACCTTATCTATTCCTGCCACCATGGCGTCCAATGCTTGCCGTTGACGTGTTCCTGTTCGGAGGGTAAGGTAGCCGGTAAACTTACTTTTGCTCGAGGCCTAACATCCCGGCCTGAGGTTGGCAACGCACCAACCTTTGGTGTCTCTAGGCGGCGTGAATTTCTTACCATCCGGAAATCCGTCTGCTTGTTTGCCTTCCAGAATCATAAAAAAACTTATAAAATAACGTGTCCTGGGGGGTTACCATAAGTTCTTAAAACAATATAAAAGTAAAGTATCTTCACGCCCATATCCCCGAAGAGGTAGGCAGAGGTACAACCAAGGCACCCACGACTAGCCGAAGACACTAAGTCCCACAGTGTGATAGGTGGCAAGCCTGTGCCTGAAATGTGCCAACCGGGCACATTTCCAATCCCGAACAACAATTTTTTATTAGAAAATTGGAAAAATCCAATTTTCTTTTTGTTGGCCGACCCGGGATTCGAACCCGGGACCTCATGCAGTCAAGTCCAACACCCGGACCGCAAGACCACAGAGGCGATTAAACAATATTATTTTATTAATATTTCTTGTCATCGGAGAAAGACAACTATAAAATTTATTACATAAAGTTGCATATATAAGTCGACATTTAGCAACATTTGGAAATAATACTGCTCTATGCGTTCATGGTAGAGCCCCTAGCTGACTGACTGATTCATTATCGCCGGATAAACTGTTAAAGTTACAGATATGAAATTTGGTGAGAAGGGTTCGTTTTAATGAGTAGACCCCCTACCCCTGAGAGGGTGATATAGGGGTTGAAGGTTTGTATGGAAGACCGTCGTTTTTTAAGTTAGAAACATGGAACTTTATTTTTGGACTACCTACTTATTAAAAATGAGTAGATATGTTTTTAAGCGTTTCTGGAAATTCTGCCCCTAAGGGAGTAGGTTGAAAGAGGGGTTGAAAGTTTCTATAGTTCTTATCGTCGGTGCTTGTTGGAATTCCATTCTTGATACAATTTGTTTACAAACACTTGTACTTTCCACAATATATTTTTATTTATTTTATATTGTGGAAAGTATAAGTGTTTGTAAATAAACTGTATTAGGGTTGAAAGTTTGTATGAAAGTCCTTATTAATGGGCTATTGATTAAAAATAAATAAATACGTTTAAGAAAGGAATAAATTGTTCACACAGTTTTTAATTCAACTCCAGTTCCGTAAATATATTAACTGCTACGCGAGCAAAGCTGCGCTTAACAGCTAGTAATTTTATAAAATTACATAATAATTTTAAGAAATGTTATGTTCCTTTACAACTAAAATTGAGTATTAGTTATATTTATAAACAGGGTAAGTTATACACGGAATTTAAGTTGTGACGGAATTGTGGTTAAAGACGCACAGAAACTTTTTTTCAAGATAAAAGCTATCCTATGTGTTAATCCAAGTTACCTTCTATACGTTTAGCAAATTTCATGAAAATCAGTTCACTAATTTTACAACAAAAAACAACCGTACAAATTTTCGTATTTGTAATATTAATGGATAGTATCGTTGACTAACACACACACACACAAGCATATTATTTGCCCACATTGGGGCTAAAATATTTTTTGTAATTTTTCGAGGGATATTTATTGTGAAATTCTACGGACTACCGTACGCTCCGGAACGGAACAGTTCAGTATCTTTTTTGATGATCACTGGTTATAGTCACTAAAATATCATGTGACCAATAGAAAATACAATGGAGATAGCAAATATAAAACACGTCATTTGACAGCTGTTTGATGTACACTTTACCCAGTGATCATTACTAAAAAGATACGGAATAGCCCCGGATTTTTTATTATAGAAGCAAGAGCAAGAATAGGTAATGCGTTGAATCTGTTTGCGGTCTGGTTGATTAGCTGCCAGACATATATTTTTTATGATATTGGAAGGCAAACATGCAGACGGATTTCCTGATGTTAAGAAATTCACGCCTCCCAGAGACACCAAAGGTGGTAATGGTGCGTTGCCAACGTGAGGCTGGGCCATGTTAGGCTTCAAGTAAAAGTATGTTTAGGGGTACCTTAATTTCCGAACTGGAACACGTCAATAGAATGGAATGGAATAGGTAATGCGGGGGTACCAATCCAGGCGAGTCGCTGCGAAACTCTACCACATAGACTTGCCACCTATCACATTGTGGGACTTAGTGTCTTACGCTAGTCGTGGGTACCCTGGTTCTGCCTCTTCCTAGCTCATCGACGATATGGGCGTGAAGATACTTTGTTTTAAGTTACAAAAAAAATCAGCTTAATTGTAGATAGCCTTAAAATTGAGTTATAAATTTCCACCAGGATAAACATAAATATGTATCTTCACGCCCATATCCCCGAAGAGGTAGGCAGAGGCACAACCAGGGTACCCACGACTAACCGAAGATACTAAGTCCCACAATGTGATAGGTGGCAAGCCTATCGCCAACCGGGCACATATCCTATCCCGAGCAACATTTTTTTTAATTAGAAAATTGGAAAAACCCAATTTTCTTTTTGTTGCCCGACCCGGGATTCGAACCCGGGCCCTCATGCAGTAAGTCCAACAACTGAACCGCTAGACCACAGAGGCGATATATACTCGTATATATATAAACATAAATACATTGGCAAGATAAATAAAAGTTGTGACATCGCCACTTAAACTAAATTTTTGTTTCAGGTAAATCTCAAACAAAACGTCGCTCTTCAGTCCGAGGTCAGCGTAATAAAAGAAGTAAGTAGCAAAAAGTATGAGGCCAATATTTTCAAATAAGTAAGGGGGCTAGACAATGGATAGGCCATTGTCTAGCCCCCTTACTAATAAAATTTACGCGCCCGTTGATCTGGCGTGTAACTTTATCTTTTGCTAGCAAATTTTGTTAATATTTTCCTAAGGTTATTTATTATCCTAAATCAAAGCGCATTTATTACTTACTTTCAAAGTTAGCCCTTGTAATCGTTATATATATTTACGTAGAATTAAGATTTTTACACTACTTTTGTAGAGTAATACATATCTATAAATAATCATTAAATAAATTATACGCTACATACATGTCAATCTTGATTATAGTAG
>NJDC01000156.1:1490250-1501913 GCA_002245475.1 Calephelis virginiensis
CCTAATAATATTATAAATGCGAAAGTTTGTGAGTATGTCTGGATGTCAGGATGTCAGTATGGATGGATGCAGTAAGCGCGCATGTCTTTGCTACGCTTCAATGATATTTAATTTTGCGCCCGGAGATTTTAACTTTTTGATATCTCATTGGTTGTTAATTTTTTTCTGATAGTGTAAATGGCAATTTTGATCTAAATTACACGCATAACGTATCTAACAGATTTATTTGATTAAGGATTAAAACTGTACTGTTAAAAATATGTTCTAAAGTAACCCTTCATTTTGCTGTTTTAAGTAAACGCAAAAAACGGTTATTGTGGGTTATTCTTTAAAGATAGACATATACCACTGCTTCCTTATTTTGAGATCTATCGAAGAGGAAAAATCCCACCATACATTGTTTTGTTAAAACTCAAAAGGTTTTGGTAGCGTTTTCGAGGAAAGCGCCCGATCGGCTTATTTTTTGCCGACATATTGAACTAATATCATTGTAATATCGTTGGTTTGTACAAAACATAAACTTAATATGCACTTAAACCTTCCTCAAGAATTGTTCCATCTATTGTTGAAAACCGAATAAAAATCCGTCGAGTACTTTTTGAATAAATCGCGAACAGACAGACAGACAGTCGCGGCGTTGGACTTTGTTTTATATTATGTATTGATGTTTTGAACTAGGTGGTGAAACCAAAAAGGTGTGCTCGAGCCTGGGCCCGCGGTTGCGACGGTGACGGTGATGGTGAAATAGCTCACGCGGAATGGGCAGGATGCCTGCTTTCTAATCCAGAACCCCCTGCACCGGACTGTGAGTATCTATATACAGGGTATTGTTTAGGTTATATATTATTTAAAAAAAGAAAAATAATTTATAATAAGATACGAACCATCGTAATTTAGCTGCAATAAAACTGCAAAAAATCGATATTGTTTTCAAAAATTATGCTATCTTCGTACACAAAAATTGAGAATTTTCCATGATTTTCTTGAGATCCCATTATCAGGTCCAGACATGGTAGCAATGGGATCTCGGAAAGAATTTTTAAAATCGGTTCAGTTACGGAGAAATCAATTAACATACATAAAAAATATCGCTAAGCAAACATATAAAACACTAATTGATAATCTCATTTTTAGAGTCTGTTAAAAATCAAAATTGTTTCGGAATCCATAAATAACTTGTTAAAACTATTTCATTCATCACTTTTTCGTTTTTAAACGGTGTTACGCGTAAAAGTTCGACGAAATCTATTTATTAATTACCCCTTTTTATGGAAATTGCGCGGACGCAGGAGCATAAATTTGGCATACTTATAGTTTATGTGTAGGAGAAGTGCAGAACGCTAATATTTTTCAATAATGATGCTTATAAAGTACATTAAATTGCGCATCTTAAAGCTATCGCGTTGCATATTTTAACAGCTGCGTCAATCGTTATCATTCAATGATAATATTATAAAGGAAAGGTTTGATTTTTTGTTGTTTGTTTAAAATGAATAGGCTCCGAAACTACTGCACCGGTTTCAAAAATTCTTTTACCTTTAGAATGCTACATTATCCCTGAGTTGCATAGGCTTTGTTTCATCAAAATCTATGCAGTAGAAACCAAGTTACGCAGGCGAAGCAACATGAAACTGCTACTTCAATGATAAATAAATGAATATCCCTGGACAAGTTACACAAATTGAATCTAACCTCATAGTAAATAAATTATTTTGCTTGTGTTATGGGTGCTTGTCAACGATAGTTATACATATAAATACTTATATAGATACCAGAATAGATTTGATAAACACCAAGACCCGGAAAATATAGACATCTAAATGTTCATCACACGAATGCCTGCCCCCGTCGGGAGTCGAACCCGAGCCTCGCGGTTGGTCGGTATAGTTAGAAATGTACGCTAGTTTTTTTTGATATGAAAGCGAAATATTTTTACGGTTTTTATGTCAGTTACTTTATTTCATGAGATAGAGTGTGCAAATACTTGCCCGTGTGTATTCCTGTCATTATAAAGATAGTGGTTGGCAATGCGTGTTCTAAGTCGAAGGCTAGGGTAAGCGGGTAGTTCTAAGATAAGTCACAAGAGCACGACGCACCTATAACATCAATGTGAATATAGGCAACGAATATTTTGCCGTCAGAAGAGTTATTTGATTGTTCGATGTCTTAAGCACATAATAAAAATATAAAAAAATGCTTAACCTAATAATTATGTCAGGTTGGCAACGCATCGTTATCACCTTTGGTGTTTCTAGGCGGCGTGAATTTATTATCAGGAAACCCGTATGCTTGTTTACCTTCCAATACCATGTAAAAAGGGGCGAGACTGGCGTACCCTGTGATTATGGGTACCTTGCATTACATTCAAGTTATGTTGTAGGATAGCGCAGGTATAAAAGTACTTGCACCAGAATACTCTGCCTCTTTGGGTTACAAGTTTCAGTAGCCTAAAAAGCCTGTAGACTCACTACATTAGAATTTTTTTAAAAGTGAGAATTTTGAAAATACTACGAATTTGACCAAATTAATCTTTTATTTTTGAGCTCATATTGGATTGTGAATGTATGCGCAAACATTATAATAATATATAGTTTCTCTCCGTTTCTTCATGTCGTTAAATGCAGACGACGACAGCGGCCCGGAACCAGAAACAGATTACAATGAAGAGGAGCCGCCGCCGGATCCAAGTGGTAATTTTTTTTTTAAATTATATACCGCCTCTGTGGTCTAGCGCGCCAGATGTTGGACTTGACTTCATAAGGACCCGGGTTCGATTCCCCGGTCGCGCACCAAAAATAAAATGTGATTTTTCCGATTAAAAAAAGACGTTGCTCGGGTTTAGATGTGTGTCCGGTTGGCGATAGGCGTGCCACCTTTAACATTGTGGGACTTAGTGTCTTCGGCAAGTCGTGGGTGCCGTGGTTGTGCCTCTGCCTATATCTTCGGGGATATGGGCGTGAAGATACTTTTTTTCTAGTATGTATGTGATGATTATATCCCTAGAGCTGTCTTTAGTATGACTATTGGATTTGCACGAATCTAATCCCGAGCAACATTGTTTTATTAGAAAATTGTTAAAACCGCATTTTGGTTTTGTTGCTCGGCCCGGGATTCGAATCTGGGACGCCCACCAACGCCCGGAACGCTAGACCACATAATAAAAAGAAGCAAAAAATGCATTAAATACATAAAACTTTGTCTAGAATCACTCTATAAAAATAAAAATCTGTTGCATAAGTTTAAGGATCTAAGCATACATAGAGACAGACAACGCAAAGCGCCTTTATTTCATCCTGTATAGTGATACATAATTTCATATATATCCTAAAATAGTTAATAAAAATCAGTTTTATTAAAAAAAAACCAAATAAATTATCAATAACAGAAGTTAGAGAGGAAGTGCTCTTATTGACGAGTATACTAAAGACGAGTGTACTAAAGATTATCACAGTCATTTCTGTTATTATCGATTGTTTAGTATATGAACAATTACTTTAACAAAAATAACAATCACAAATTAACTAACAATTAACTATTTTTATTTGTATTAACTAATTACACATGCAGCACATGATCAAAATAAAAATTTAGCAGCACATTATTTATCATAAAATCAGAAACGGCAAATGCAACGGTAAATATAGCCGTACATTTAGATTAAAATCACTTTCGAAGTATCAAAATAGTCTCAACCGGTCGAATACTCGCCAATTCCTCGATAACTCGACATCCTGGAATTGCGGCTACTAATGGCTGTGCTAATCTGTATTATTACAAAAGGAAACATTTGTACGCTGTCTATAAACTTGTAAATCAAAATACCAATTCAAAAACTAGCTTTTAGGTGTTTTCTACGTTTAAAGTATCTTCACGCCCATATCCCCGAACAAGCAGGAAGAGAAACAACCAGGGCACCCACGACTAGCCAAAGACACTAAGTCCAGCAAAGTGATAGGTGGCAAACACATATCCAATCCCAGACGTTATTTTTTATTAGAAAATTGAAAATATACACTTCAAACATTTTTTTTGTTGCCCGAGCCGGGGATCGAATCCGGGATCTCAAAAAGTCAAGTGCGACGCCGGACCGCGCCGCTGGACCACAGAGGCGATAATGCGATTCTACGATTTGAAAACTCAAACACCAATTCAACAACTAGATTTTAGGTTTTTCCATTAATAAACATGAATACTAAAACACCAATCCAAAAGTATTTTTTAGTTTTTTTCTGTGTCTAAATTTGGAATCCATAATATCAATTCAAAAATATGCTTTTAGGATTTTCAATGAGTGAAGGAAAATATAAAATAAACTCAAAAATATCGTGTATGTTTCTTTATGTATGATCTTGAAAACTAGTAAATATAATATGTAATCAAAAATATTTTTTTGGTTTTTCTATTAATAAACCAATTAAAAAATCAGCTTTTGGATAACCAATTCAAAATAAGTTTTTTGGGTTTTCCATGAATGAGGGTGAGTATAAAAGCCAATTGAAAAATATCTGTTAGAATTCTTACGTACGAATTGGGAAACTAGTATGAGATTTTTATATCAATAAACTTGGATATTAAAACACCTAATAATAAAAGTTAGCTTTTAAGTTTTGTTCTATGTATAAACTTGAAAATTATGACTTCAATTCAAAAATTTGCTGTCAGGTTTTTCTGTGTTCTCAACTATGATACCAATTCAAAAATTAGCTGTCAGGTTTTTCTATGTTCACAACTATGATACAAATTCAAAAATTTGCTTTCTGGTTTTTTCGCGACACTGTCAGTGATTGTCGTGTTCCGAGTTGGAGTGTAGGGTAGAAGATAAACAAACAAGCTGGCTTCCAGGGGACTGATTATGTATCTCAGTTGCCAACTCAAAATGGAAAAGTGTACATCAAATGACGTCATTTGTGTTTGCTATCTCTATTGTATTTCTGTTACTCACTTGAGATAGCAAATATAAAACACGTCGTTTGACAGTACACTTAGATGAGATACATAATCAGCCCCCTCGTCTGCTTAAACAATAAAATTAACATCTCATCATGTTGGCAATCTTTTTACGCTACTAAATTTAATAAAAATGAAAATTCTTTATTTGCGGAATATGTGTGTAAAAAAGTTGTCACAAAAATATTTAAGAATAAAACATATTCTACCACATTGTGGTGTGCAGTATTTAATTCAATTCAAAGAAATTAAATATTTAAGGCATTTAACCTAAGCATGTAGTGAATAATAATAAAGAAATGAGCACTAATATTAGTGCATGATAAAAAATAATACATATCATGGATTTCTTGTAAAAAAAAATCTTTTACCTGTAAATTTATTGAACTTTTTACAAACAGTTTTACCAGGGATTGTAAGAAACTCATTCGCACCAGAGGGTTCAGTAGCGAGAGAGGACGAAGCCAACGATTGCCTCACCGACCGGCAAGCGGTGTTAGATGAACAGGTAGGTTGGGTACCTTATGTTGCAGTCAATGTTGGAATATTTGTTTTGTCTCGTTGCGTAATCTACATGCCTAATTTTATTTACAACAGAGGCAAACTTGTGTGTTAAACAAAATATTTACAAATTTTATCTAGGCATTTATTTGTGTGTCTCTTTGTATTTTTTTCTATAATTTGCTTCTTTTGAAGTTATTTTTTTTGACAAGAAAAGTATTGACATTTTTTTATACACACAAACAAAATATTGTAACATGAGTATGACGTAAAGCTTTGCAAATAAATCTTTTGTGTGATAGATATACAGTGTACCATAATATAAAATTTGCATATGTAAACTAAGCATTCCTTGTGAACGCTTAGCAGTGCTCGGACCGCTGTCTAGTACAGAGGTTGCCACCGGCAAAGTGATGGCAAAGAGACACTTCTAGATCGTAATTGTTAATTCAAAGTGATCTGGGGCCCGAATTGTGGGCCATCCGGGGGTTGCGTTATTGGGTCGGCAGTCACGAAAGAAGGGCGGGGTGGAGCCCCCATTCCCCTTCGGGGGTTTTGTTTTTGCTGTCATAGTATAATGCTTATTCTTATGCTTACGATGGTTTGTTAACGGACAGTTGTTTCTTGAGTGATGCAGTGTGCAAGTCAGGATCGACTGGATTACGTGTTATGGCTCAGTTTTGATATTTCCAAGTTGTTTAGTAAAGAGGCTGTTCCTGCTACGGAGAAACAGCCTACGCCCACAAGTTGTGAGCTCTCGTGCTACCAACCTGCTGATTTCTGTTTCGGTCCCTATGTGATGTGCTTCACCCGACACATATATAAATATTATGATGTTTTAAATATAAAAGTGATAAAGAGGACTCTAGACAGACCTGCTGCCAGAACACTATGAAACATAGTCTGATAGGAATTTGGCGATAGATTTGATGTCGGTACCGCCTTTAGACTTCTTCTTCGATCTTTATAAGATTATAATTAGTCTTTATAAGACTTAGATCTTTATAAATTGTCTGTGTTATTCTGACGTATATACTGTGAAGTTTCATCTAAATCCATTCATTGGTTTTTATTGTGAAAGAGAATCATCCATCCATCGCCCCAAAACTTTCACCTTATAATAAAAGTAGGATAGGATTTGTACATTTTTAATTTTGGCTATTTTATAAAACACCGAAAACCGGCTTTGCTCGTAACATACACTTTTAAATTAAGCAATTACGAGCAGTATCCACTCCGCCCATCGATATCGGGGTGATTTATAGAATGGCCTGCTTAAATTATTATAACCTTATCGGTTACCTGGTGATTTACTTTTTTATGTCTGTTGCAACTTGCTGAGCGACTGAATCGTGCGAAATTTTAAATATTGCGATTTCATATTTTAGTTGTATATATAATGAGGCGAAATTTTCATTAGACAATAATTTGACACTATCAAATGAGCTATTAATGCGATTAATTATAAAATTACATTATAAAAATTAAATAATTAGGTATGAAATATGTTTGCGGTTAATTACTTTAAATAATTTATTTAGAAAGTAATGGCTATAAATATGTCTGAAAAAATTAAATATTAGGTGTAGTCATTGACCTCTAAGTATATTCCTATTTCTATGGGTATAGTGCCACTAACTTATCTGGTCAGTAAACAGTGTCGCTAGCGTGACGTTTTGTTTTCTAATTGAGAATGTTACCTAGATAATAGCTATGATAATAACAAAATAAAAAAATTTACCTTCTTAATAATGAACATAGAGTAAAGTGAGAGTAAAGTTTAGTTGGTATGATAATTTATATCACAATGTAACAAAGACTATAATACCAGTGGGGTGATTATGTAACTCAGTTACCAACTCAAAATGGATGAGTGTACATCGAATCGCTGTCAAATGACATGTTTTGTATTTGCTATCTCCAGTGACTAACAGAAATACAATAGATATAGCAAACACAAATGACGTCTATGATGTACACTTTTACAGTTTGAGTTGACAACTGAGATACATAATCACCCAGGTCGAAGCTTATTTAATAAGACGGGTATAGTTTAATTTTTCGTAAGTCAAACTTCAGAAACGAATAGTGTAATGATGTTTCAGGAAATAGCGATTAAGTTTCTCACTGAGCAGATAATTTGATGGCACTATACATGTAAAATTGATGAATTGCATTTAAAAAAAAATATTCGTACATATATGGTAGACGTCGCCTGGGATTTTTTTATCTACAACAAAATATCGCTTGCGTCACATATGTGAACAAGCTTTTAAAATAGCACTATCAAAAACTTGCATTGTCACTAGCATTATACCAATAGGAAAACATTATACCTATGCAAACTATGGTTGATTCCAATGAATTGAAAATATTGTGTGGTAGCTAAACAGATTTTTAACACATTTCATGTAAAAGTAAGATACGTTATATGGGCTAGGATGCACAAAATAGAACAAACTTAGAGATGTGTACTTGGAATGTCTAAAACCGTTTTATTAGTATAAATAAATATTTCTTTTGTTAACGAACCTACGATTTTTTATTGTGATTGCTGGGTACGAAAGGTTGCCAGTATAGCTGTTGTACCTTAGGCCAAACATTCCATCAACAGAACAGGTTCGCACCTATCACTTCTATGCTAAGGCCACGGTTGTTTTTTATCATCATGAGACCTGTGTTTTCTGTCTTAACACATAAAGAAAAGCTTTAGTACCTTTACATTATTTATAGTTTAAATAAAATTATTTTTGTGATGACCGCATTCTTTACTTGCTAATCCTAAAACTTGTAATTCCCCAGATTTTTAATACTAACGTCGCTTCACAGAAAGCGGGTGGTGCGGCATTATATGTACCAGAATGTACGGGAGATGGGAGGTATGCCCGAGCACAATGCTACCGTTCTACAGGATACTGCTGGTGTGTCCATCAAGATACTGGAAAACCAATACCCGGGTCTTCAGTCAAAGACAGAAAACCTGATTGCGACGCTGCACCGCAACATGCCAGTCCAATGAGAGGTCAGTATTGTACAGCATCGCAAATACCTGACCTCTTTCTAGTATTTCAAAGTATTTTAAGAGAGTTCAGATATTTGTGATGCTTTGCTTAATGTACCTTTTTATTTATTCGCTAGCCGATCCGGCAAAATCGTTCATTTGGAACGCAATACTCTCTGTCTGACATGCAAGGGGACTTGCCGTGAAAGTATGTATATGTTAGATGACCTGCATGTTCAAATGTTTCTCTACATTTCGGATTTCAAGTTATTCGGTCACTTTATATTGTCTTATGTCTGTAAACAAAAACAATGAATAAAATCGGACTATGTGTTAATGAATTGTAGTCCAATTTACATGTCGACTTTTACCCCTCTCCTACAGGACCCTCCTTAGTAAGCGGGATAAAAAGGATCCTCTAACCTTCCTCGGAACATAGAGAATCTGCCAACCATATTTCGTTACGATCGGTTTTGTAGATTTAGACAAAATTTGTGTTTTGCTGTCTATTTTACAGAATTCCTTAGTTGTATTAAAAGTATCATAGATTTTGTTTTCCACATTAACAAAAGTTAGATAATTTGGGATATATCTTCATATTATTAGCCAATTACGGATTTCCACTTATTACAATCTTATATACCATAGTGTATCTGTTTGTGTTCTTCTATCATGTCTCTTTCGTCTGTTACAATTTTTGTGTGTAAAGAAAGTTAGATGGTTAAAGAGTGACATAGGCAACTTTTATCCTAATTACTACATGGGTTCCCGCGGCAGACCTAAATAAATTAGATAAGTTAGTAGTTACATGTAGTATTGTTATATAATCTTTAAGTAACAGTATTCGTATATCATTTAGTCTAGCGGTTCAATTGTTGGACTTGACTGCACTTCACACTTGACCCGGGTTCGAATCCCGGGTCGGGCAACAAAAAAATAAAATTGGGTTTTTCCAATTTTCTAATAAAAAAATGTTACTCGAGATTGGAAATGGGCCCGGTTGGCGATAGGCTTGCCACCTATCACACTGTGGGACTTAGTGTCTTCGGCTAGTCGTGGGTTCCCTGGTTGTGCCTCTGCCTACTCCTTCGGGGATATGGGCGTGAACATGCTTTTATTTATTTAGGTAATCCATGTCCAATTTAATAGTTTTGATCAAAATTTAGCGACTTCAAGGATAAGAATATAGTTTCAATCAAAACTATAAGTAACATACAAAGGGTATAAATAGCGCCCGTATGAGGGCTAGTTATTGAAAATGGGTATGTTCACACCCTTATCTCCGAAGAGGAAAGCAGAGATACAACCAGGGCACCGGCGACTAGCCGAAGACTTTAATACCCGCAATGTGCTAGGTGGCAAGCCTATTGCTATTAAAACGAACACCGTTATTATTATTAAAAATCGAAAAAGCACATTTTCTGTTTATTGCCTGACCTGAGGATCGAACCAAAGATCGAACCTTAAACCTCATGGAGTCAAGACTAACACCGTCTGTTAGACCACACAGGCGATTATTGAATAAGATAAATATTTTAATGAAAAGGGTAATGAATGCGAAGGAAGCTAGACAGGTTTGTCAGGATCGTGAAGTCTGGCACTCGATACTCTCTGCCTAAGACCGTAAGGGACTTGGCGTGAAGATATGTATGGATGTACAAATATTTTTATACGTTGTTTTAGGTTGCCCTGAACCAATAAAAAGTACTTTTCTACGGGAACTTATGAGATTTTTCATATCGAAGATGACGACTTCCATCAACGGAACTGGTCCTGGGTAAGGATTTAATTATTTTAATGCTATTGTGCTAGAATATACTTCCTTCGTTGGTCCAGGTCCGCTCAGTAGAATAGGCTATTGTACTAGAATCTACTTCTTTTGTTGGTCCAGGTCCGCTCAATAGAATAGGCCACCTACCTAGGTGCCTAGGACTACCTCTGCCAGGCAGCTCCTAGGAGGCGTGCATAGGATACATAGGTCATTACGACCAAGACTACTGTGGTCAAGTGCTGTGTAGCAATTTATCCGGGCGAGGATCAACCATCAATCCTATTCTTAAGGAATTCTTCTGGTCCGAAGTATAAGGTAGCCGGAAGACTTGCACAAAAGGCCTAACAACCCGGCCACAGTATAGTAACGCACCTATAACATAGATAATACCTATCTATATGCCATGGTTGTCTCTTATCAGGAGAGCCGTTTGCTTGTTCGTTAACCTTGTCAATCTTTTATCTATCATTCTTTCCAGATGACCGAACCAACTCACTTTTACTAGGTCACTTTCTTTTAATCCCTTTCTCCCTGATCTCACTATTGTTAATACAAAGTTCACCACCAAATTGAATATAATCCAGCTACCAAGCTTGAAACTGGTAATTTTCGTAGGTATCAAACATTTCGAGTACAAAGCTGGTTGATACGCAGTGACTAATTCGACCGTCCGGAAATAACTAATAGATTTCGTTGGTCGGGTTTTCTCTGACTAACTGAGGTCATGCACTTCTCAAAAAGTTATGCTTTTAATGCATAATTTAGGTTGCGGATTTTAGCTTCTATTTTTGTACATTGCCTATTTTTGCCAGAGTATAAAACAAAGTCGGTTCGTCTGTCCCTATGTCCCTTTGTATGCTTAAATCTTTAAAACTACGCAACGGATTTTGATGCGATATTTTAATTGATAAAGTGATTGAAGAGGAAGGTTTATGTATATCTTATAAAGGTGTGAAGCCGGGCGGGCTGCTAGTTATTAATAAACGAAAAAGATTATCAATCTATTTTTAGGATTCCTTAGCTAAAGGCTAGGAAACGGAAACCTTACAGATTAGTTATGTCTGTTTGTTTGTCTGTCCGTCCGTATGTCAGAGCCATCTTACGTAGAGGTATTTGTTATCTATTTGCTCGGTCAATAACGATTAGACTTTGATAGTTCTTTTTTTGAAAGATAAATAATTAAATATGACTCAGAGGTGGTTTCGTATACACTCTTATAATATTCGTTGGTAATGTAGGACAAAGTCACTCGGGTCAACTAGTCGTACAAAAAGAGATAAAGGTTAGAGATGAGAGGCTTCCATTTGAATGTTTCTTATGTGTATATATATATATATATATATGTTTCTTCTAGATTGCTCCGGGCTTTTCTGGAATTCGTTTATTTGTTTATCCGAATAATGAAGTTAACGTAAGATTGATATTTAACCTTTTAACCGCCGT